>APFE030762680.1:0-18474 GCA_000404065.3 Pinus taeda | reverse complement strand
ATTTGCAATTATAACCACTCAAATTTAATGTTTTATAAGATCTTCTAAAATGCATAAAAATATTTGCAGAGGTATCAATTTTCCATAACAACTTACTTTAATTATAATATCATTTGTGACCTTCATAAAGGAGTCCAATATTAAATAATAATAGTTGAGTTTATACCAACATTACATCATCTAGCCATATTTTTCATGTATTTTGATTTTTTTTAATATTCAATAACAAATTTATTAAATATACAAAAGGTTTTACCAAATCATTTTACTATCTCTGATCTAAATAACATAATCCTATTAACCTATAAAAAATAAATATCCAAGAGTTTTACCCAATCAATTTAACATATGTAACCTAACCAACACAATTCTATTGGTATATAATTGCGTTTTCTCATTTACCAGAATAGGGTTAGTTAACCACTTCAAATTCATATTATTAGTTATTCTATTGATAGCTTTTGTTTTCTTTGGAAATGGCATTTTCCAAACATTAAAAATATAATTATTAGGTTTTGTTTTCTAATTTATCTTTGTTTTGGAAATTGCCTTTATAAATACTAGAAATATAACTGTTAAGTCGTCATTTTAAAAAAAATAGGTATTTATGTACGTTAATGATTGATTTTTTTTAAAGAATAACCTGATACATTATTTTGTTTGCAATAAATTTATTATTTTTAAAGTTCTAATATTTTTGCGAGTAGAAAAATAATTTGTTTTTAAAAGGAAAAAGTTTTATAATGTTATTATTATTTTTAAATTGTTAATTTTTATGAGAATAGTTGTTTAGTTAATAGATTTAATAGAAAATTTGAACATATAATGGAGAAATTATTCGGCACCGAGATCTTTAAATTTTGTAGTTCTCGAGACCTAATCATTTGCAATGATATTAATAAATGGCCTCTCTCATCAGATGACCTATTTCCATGAGTTGGGAAGCAACATCATGGATTATGCGATCTTTGACATCCATGTCTTCAATCATATTCCAAAACCTAAGCTTCTTAACATGTATGAGCCTGACTCTAACCACAAACATTTGCCTTTATCCCTCAATCTTGCTATGCCTAGCACCCACATGTAGGATAAAGGTGAAAGAAAAAGCCACATTCACTTCGATAGAAGTAATTTCGACCTTTTCTTAAGGGATTTGGAAAGGGGTTTAGGCTCCCTGATTTATAATAACATCATTGATCAAATCTATTACCATTTTACTACTACCTTTTCCACCAACATTAGAAAATTCTCTAATAAGACTTCGTATAACAAAAATAATAGAACTTCCAATCCTTGGTATGAAAAAGACTGTAAAATTGCCAGGAAATCAATCAAAGACGCCCCTAACGAAAGAATTAAGCTCCAGAATATAAGTATATACAAATCTCTCAATAGGAGAAAGAAGAGGTCATATATTAATAAGAGAATACCATCTTTTTGACCTTTCTAAAGTTGCACCCAAAAAGTTTTTGTATAATGTGCTTGTTTGTAAAACTAAAGATAATCATTCTATCGCCCTAGAAAATTGGGATAACTATCTTAAGGAGTTGTATGACTCTCCAGACACCATGGAGACCATCTTAAACACTCCTATTAAGGGTGATATTTTTTTGTTGGAAGATGTTGAGTTTGGGATTAATAAGCTCGCTAATGGGAAAGACAAATATATTGAAGGTTACCAAGCTATGATCTTTAAAATGGGAAAATATATCCTCATTCCTCATCTCCACAAGCTTCTCAATTTGGTTGTAAAGCATGGATTCCCTAAGATTTGGACATAGAGTCTTTTGTGCCTATCTTCAAAAATGGGGACAAAAGAGTTCCATCTACCTATAAGACCATTATGATCAGCCACATCCTAGGAAAACTTTATGGGCTCATTCTCGAAAAAATCTTAGCCTTTGGCTTGAGAACTAGGGTAAAAGAGATAAAGGGCAAGCTGGTTTTAGGAGTCATCACTCGACCATTGACCACCTTGTCACCCTTAGGATCATTGCAGAGGAATGTCGCAATAGTAAAATTGATCTTTTTTGTTATTTTGTGGACTTTAGAAAAGCTTTCAACATTGTCCCCCTGAGATAGGCTCTAGGAGAGGCTTGAAGAGATCATGGTTCCTCCTGAACTGAGGTTTGTTGTGATCCACGTCGAAAAGATTGTCATTTCCAAGACTAAGAGCAACGAAGGGTGGTCTAAAGATATTAAATGTAATATCGAGGTTAAGCAAACGTGTTCCTTTTCCCCTACCCTTTTTGGTATTTACTTTGATAAACCGGAGGAGTGTCTGGAAACAGCGGGATGCAAAGGCACCGATCTCGGTCGTATTATTGTTACTCTTCTCCTTTATGCGGATGATATCGTATTTCTTTTAAGGAGCTACGATGACCCACACAAGCAGCTTAAGTCTCTTCATGCCTACTACTCCAAGATCGGTATGAGAATTAATATCGACAAGACTAAAGTCATGATCATTAAATCCAAAAAGATCACCCATGGTAGATTTGTCTTTGATAACTATTGTCTTGAGTAGGTTTCTTCTTATAAAGATTCGGTTATTGACTTTCCTAATCAACTCAACTGGAATTGTAGCATCAAGAAAAGAATTATTGGAGGTTGGAAAGCTATTGTGAGCTTAAAAACAATTGTAAGTGAGTCGATATTTACATTTGGAGTTAAAAAAACTTCCTCTTCGAGACTCTCATCACCCCCGTTATCTTATAAGTATGCGAAGCTTGGGGTGCAGTATATCTAGGTAGTTGGGGAGAAAGGTTGAGATGATCCAAAAGTAATTCATAACCTATAACCTCAAGGTCAAGGGAAATACTCCCTATCCTATCCTCTTGATCAAAGCTGGCTTGTCCCCCATTGAAAGTACAACCATGTTTAGATATCTGGTGTATAAGAAGAAGATTCACAATATGGAGTCCAAGAGGCTCCCAAAAAATTCTTCTAACTTTAGTCAAAACCTACACTTGCACCTCAAGTATGGGTGGCATCAGGATGCCCAGTCTTGGCTCAACCTTAGCGGGATTAAGGACAGGATGTGGGATGCTAAGGATTTGGAGGGTAAAAGAAAGCTAAGGTACCATAAGGATTCGATCAACCCCACCCGCGATATCCAGAATTATCACTCTATGTTGACTAGCACTAAGAAGAAAATGAACATCGCTAGAATTAGAACTAACTATCATGAGCTTCAGAGTGAGACCAGGCGGTGGTCTACTCTCAAGACTCCATGGACAATATAATTTGTCAGATTTGTGATACTAAGAAGGTGGAAGATCAAAAACACTTCCTTTTAGATGGCTCGACTCTTGCCCACATCCACTCTTAATTCTCCATCATCAGCGACGCCTCCAATCATCTTGACTTATGAAGCAACGACGCCTCCAATCTTCTTGACTTATTAAGCTAGCCCAACTGTAACAATCTTGGAACGCTCATTTCCCTTCTCTTTGATGACAGAAACAAAATTTTGAAGAATGACAATTAGACTCTCTTTTCTAGATGTCCCATAGACCACATTAGTCTTAGTGGACATTAAGCATCATCGTTAATGTTATTATGATTAGATTAATTTTCTATAAATATAAAAAAAAAAAATAACAAGTCTCTCAACATCAATATTTTGTTTTTTCATTTTCTTCCATAAAAAGAAATAGTAATCCAATTCTAATAACATATTAAATCATCAATATTCTGTTTTTTCATTTTTTTTCCATAAAAAAAAATAATAATCCAATTCTAATAACATTTAGATTTAATGAAGATTAAGTTGACATTTGCTTATTGATATTATATTTAGATTTAATGAAGATAAAGTTGAGCATTTGCTATTGATTTTATACAGCCTTGTTTTAGGGTATCTTTCTTTGTCTCTTAATATTTTTATATTTAATATATATATCAATATTTTTCTTTAATTTAAGATATTATTCTCATTATCAGTAATTGTGACTCTTGACAATTGATATTGGTTTATAAATTTATAATTTTATCTTAAAAAAAATATTTGCTTGGATTTATATTGTAACATATAAAAAATCTTCTTATAAATTGAATTATTATTCTCTCAATTTATCAGTAAGTTGTGTGTTGATATGATTGCGTTTATAATTTTTAACTTTATTTTAAAAAAATAATTTTTATTTGGAATTATTATTTTTATATTAATATATAAAAAAAAATCTTGTCTACTTTAATTGAAATGATTATTTTGTGAATTATTTCAGTCATTGTTTTGAATTTCATCTGGTTTATAATTTTTAATTTTATTTAAAAAAATTTCTATTTAGAATATAACTAACTTCTTCGCATATAAATATAACCATTAAGTTGAAAACAAAATTACAGATTATTCACTTTCTAACTTTCACAAACAGAAAACATAAATACAACCATAAACAGAAGCCATCGCAAACATAAACAAAAACCCACGCTCCATGTTTATTTTGAAAGACCAATGAAATAATCCGGCCACAATTTAAATGGTTTGCCATTTTCCCCTACATTCTTAAAAATTAAATTTCACTAACCCTAAAAAAAATGTATATACAGAAAAACTACTCTGCAACAAATATCAATCAATCTCCAATTTTACCATATTCAAGTAATACAGCCCGAACCGCTGTGTCTACCACCCTTCCAATTCGTACCTTCTTTTTCCGCTGGTAAACATCGCCGTGGCCGCTTTCCGTTTCTTTGCCGCCAGAGTCTCTGACTCGCCGGGGAAAAGATTTAACGGCGACAGCTGCAGATTTACTCCGAACAGGCGGAAGGAAGAAGAGCAGGAATTTCCGTCGGTTGTTGACGAAGGCGATGTTCCCAGATCCACGAAGTCCACTGGCGACGTATTCCCGTCATCTGACGCCGACTTCGGGGGCAGGGGATCGGGATTGGCGACACGAGGAATAGAACGCTGCGCGACGGGTTGGGTCACCAGGGGCGGTGCGTAAAATCGCTGAGCCCAGTGCGAATATCCGGTCACGGCGTAGAGGTTACCGGACTGTTTGGGGAACGCCAGAGGGGCGGCGGGTGGGAGGAGACTGCAGAGACGGCGGCGGAATGTGATAAAGAATTGGTGGGAGCGAGCGCTCCGCTGGAAGGTAACGATGTCGCCGGCTTGGAGGCGTTTTTCTTTAACGAAGCGGCTCCAGCCCTTGGTGAGCACGTAACTTTGGCTGCTGTTCCAGTAAGAATAGCGGAACCGCCATATTTTATCGGTGTTGTTGTCGTGGAAATTGAGCAGGACTCCCTTGGCTTTCTCCGGCCCTCCCGCGGCCAGCTCGACGTCTAGTGGGAAATATTTTTCGGCGTGCTGTTTCGGAATGACGAGTCTGTTCAGCTTCCCGACGTCGCTGGGCGTCACGGCCTTGTCGAACAAGTGCACGCGGGCCTCCGGGGGTCTCGAATCCACGACCTCGTGATTTATGTTCGGAGAGATCTGGATTTGCTTTGAGTTGCTATTCTGGTTGAGTTCTTCGTCGTAGGTGTGCTTTTTCAGCATGTCCACAATCTCGCCCTTGGAATGGCCTCGGAGAAAGAAGGCCTCCGGGTGGCTATCGATGAAATTAAAGTTGGTGATGGCGTCGGTGCCGCGGAACTTGATGGCGGCTCTGTCGTACGCCCTGGCGGCGTCTTCTTCGTGGTTGAACGTCCCCAACCAGACGCGGTGGTGCTTTTCGTATATCTGCGCGCCCCACCGCCCGTTGGGCTGCGGCACTACGCCCTTGTACTGCGACGACGGCAGCTTCTTGCACGAGTTCTCCTGATCGCCTTGCGCCGCATGAGTATTCTCGGACGAGGCGGCGCTGAATCCGCTCCCCATTCGTTCCAGTCCTGTCAGATCCACGAATGAAGATGAAGAAAAAGCCGACTTGCCAGCAACCACAGGTGACGAGTTCGAATCGTGGTCCTCAGTTACAGTGCCGGCCTCCTCACTGTCTGTTCTCATCACATCGCCCATCATGCCCTTAAGCAAATTATAGGGAGCCGCCATGAGCACAGCCAGAAATATTCTGGACACTTAAGAAGCGCAACTGAAAATGAGATGCAGATGCCAAATTAGGGATAGGGATTCTCAAGTGTGATATTGTCGGAACGCTAAAAACCTATTTATCCATATTAGCACTTAATGAGCAGGCCGGGAAATCCGTATAAGCTTCCAAAAAATAAAACAGAAAACTATATCAGAGGAATCATGCAGGAAGAAATAATATAAAAATAAATGGGTTATCCGAGCCAAAATATCGACTTTTTTTAACGGATGGTCTACCCGATGTGCATATTTTCCTTTCTAGATATGGCAAAATGCAGTGGAGTGCTTTTAAGGTCAATTCTGGCAGCTGCCAGCCAGCCAGGCGGAGCTGGTCCACACCTGCATTTCCATTATACATAATATAATGTCCCTGTTCTTGAAGTCAGGCCCAAGTCAATAATTAAGTCAATAATATAATCAGCACCAAGCGCGTCCGCGATGTTTTGCCGCGTGGACGTCCATACTAACGTCATCGCCAATACGCATAATGACGTCATCCGTCTTGTTCAATGCATTAACCCTGTACCCGAAGTGCGCGAAGGGAACGGTTAACGACAGTAACCCGGCTTTAACCAGGGTTGGCTGACGAGTAGGCTTTTTGAAACCGCGTTCGACTTTTCGTTTATGATATATTTATATAGCATGCCACTAGCGTTTGTAGCATGCCACTAGCATTCCGTTTTTTATACTTACATAACATGGAGGCTTAAATTTTCTTCTCATAGATTTTGATGGGATCAATCTGCTGCTATCAACTTGAATATAGTTTTTTTAAGTTTTGGAATATGATTCCAAGTTGATTTTGTTTGCTTAATAGTTTGTCCTTTTGGATAGCTTTAAATAAACACACTAATAAAATAAGTTTCAAAGGCCATTTCATAAAAATGAAAATCTATTTTTTTATTTATGTAAGTTTTGTTTGATTAATTTATATAAGTTTTGTTTGGTTAAGAATTTTTTTTTTATTTTTGTTTGATTAAGAAGTTTTAACATTTTTAATATAAATTTTGGTTGGTTAAAAAGTTGCCTTTATTTTTGTTTAGTGGTTTTTTTTTTTTAATTAATAACAAAACAGTTTTTTTAAATCATAAAAGGTAAAAAACATTTAATAACTTTATAAAAAATCATATTAAATTAACCCATTCTTCTTTCACACATGATATAAGTAGAAATGGAAACAAATATCTTTATACAAACCAATATTTTTTCCTTTCATACATAAGTAAAAATGGAAACAAATATCTTTTTCTTACTTTTCAAAAAACATTGAAAATTAACATCAATTTGATAACTCTATAAAAAAACATATTAAACTAACTAATGTTTTTTTCACACATAAATAAAAATGGAAAGCAATATATTTTTTTACTTTTCAAAGAACATTAAAAATTAACATCATATAATTTCATTTCCACAACCAATGCTATTTAAGTTAAAATAAAGTCTCACTAAACTAAAAGTTTTGGGTTCAAATTTTGTGCTATTCCCCAATTAAGATAAAAAATTAGACATGATAAAGATATAATCCTAGCATATAATTTTTTTAACAACTAATAATAATCATTTTAACTGCGTATTTCCACACTATATAATAAATAAATAAATATCTTCTCCTTAGTTTCCTGAAAAGGTTGAAAGTTAACATCACATGACTTGTAGTCCACATCATTTTCAATCTTTGATGCGTAGGTTTTGCGTTTTATTATTTAAATGGTGCAAACGTTAAATGAGATAAGGTTGACCTAAAATGCACGGAGGGCATTATATTTTAATTATATCAAATATCACGCATTGCAACATATTGGGAGCCAGAAAATGAAAATAACAGATTCAATTTAATTTTCCCCTTTTTTTTTGGTTTCTTCTTCATTGTCACTTGTGCGTTACGCAACTTATTCTCAATGCTTACTTTCTTATTGGCTTATTAAGTATCATCAAGTATCTAGAACAATATTGATCGTTTTCCTTTGTTGTATCATATATTTTATGCTGAGTTTGTTTCCCTTAAAATAATAATACTTATTTTATCATTGACATTTTGCCACCATATTTTTGTGAAATGGCAGGAAGACTTCATAATTAATTATTTTTTCATTGACATTGGCTAATACGTGTTTTTGGTTCATTGTCGTTTATTATTTTTATTTTATTTGTAATTTTTTTGTTATTTTATTTTATATATATATAGATAGATATATTAAATTTTAAATGAAAGAATAATTATATTTATAACCCTTATTAGTATTTTTTTATTTTAATTTTATTATATTTTAAATATTATTTTTTTTTATTTAATTATTATAAAAAATTAATTAATTTAGTTATTAAAAAACATAGGGAAAGTTGTATTTGGTTAACTTTACTATCATCAGTAACTTTATCATCAAATTAGAAATATATATATTATTAGTTATTATTTATATTTAATAATTATTTTTATTATCTATTATTTTTTAATTTAATTAGATTTGTATATCAATTTTTTATAAATATCGATCTAAATCAATTTGTATTATCCTAAATTTGTAGGAAAAATTATATATCTATAAATCAAATTTATTGTGGATATATTAATTAAGCTCATTAATATTGATTTTTTGATTTTAATTTTATATTGAAATAACCTTTTTTCATTTATATGGATGATATTCATGTAGTAATACTTTTATAAAGATTGTTTACTGTTCGATTATAAATTTGATTATTATTTATTATTTAAAATTTCAAATTAAGATAACTTTATAAATGTATATTTATTTTTTACAAAAAATGCTTTTAATTTTTTTTTAATAATAATGATAATGATGATTAATGTGTATTGAGTCGGTAATTAAGTTATGAGACTGTAAATATTATTTAGATTTTTTTGGATTTTTGGATCCTAGAGGTATTTTGGAAATTGTCCCATACCTAATTTTATTATCTGGCTAGTGAGAGATGGTTCATATTTTAAAAATGTTAGATTTGAATTTCTTCATGCTAGTGAGAACTCAAAGATACTTTTAATGTGCTTGTGAAAACTGAAATACATACTTTTGATCTTCTAGATTAGGGTTGCTCACATCTTTCTAGTATCTTAACTTCCCTTTACTTTTTAACTCTTTATTTCATCACAAATTACTTTTAAATTTAGATTAATATTATTTACAATATTGGTAGTATGTTACAATATGATGTTTTCGTGTATTCCCCAATGACTCAACTAAGATTTGACATCTTGATTCCATCCTTACTTAAGGTGTTGGTGGTTATTTGAAAGCAAATTTGGGGACCCACTTGTAAACCATATTGTTTGTTTTGTTCTTGTAATTTAAGTAGATGAGCATGGTTGTGCACTCAATTTGGAAGAGGATTCTTTGATGATGAGGATTGTTTTTTAATCTTAAGTTTAGAATTTATAAAATCTTTTGGATTTTCTCTATCTTTCTCCAAGATTCTCAAGAGATGGTGCATCCCCATACTTCACATATGTATAGTCTATTACCATTGACAAGAGTATCAAAGAGTTTTTTCATATACCACAACTGAAACTCTTATGATCTACACTTGTTTTCAAGAATAATAAGCTTTCCACTTTCTATTTATCCATTTGTCAACAATATAGTTCTAATTGACATTACGATGAATAGAAATTCCAAGATGTTTGTTTGATGCAAATTCCTCTAAATATTTGTTTCATATATGAAAGTGCAATAAGTGATCATATGGGATTTGATTATCATAACCTTACCTTTTTCCATTTTTACAACCCTACTCATACAACACAAAAAGTCTTTGATGGTTCTTAAATGATTATTTAGACTATATGGATTTTGTGCCATGAGAACAATATCGCTAATATAAAGAAGGAATATGATGACTATACTAGTTAAAATTAGGCTAGTACGAACAATTCTTCCAACCATCATTGTAACTTATCAATGTAAATGCGAAAGGAAAGTAGGTGTAACAACCCTCAATGCAATTATTTTATTATTATGAAGGTTTAAATCTCCTTAGAATATTTCGGCGCCGTCGTAATATAACTATTGTTATCTTAATCTATATTATTTAATTATCATTTATATCATCAATGTCCTATTCAGCAATAGGGTTTTATTAACTAGCACAAGAGAAAGGGTTGGATCCATAAAATAAATAAAATGCACTTCAATAGGTAACATAACCTTAGAGATATTGATTTTGACTAATGCCTCATTAGCAAGGAAGCTTTAACCGTGTACTAGCAATTAAATGTATTCCCTTCTTTTACCTGTTATCTAATATCTTTACAATATTTATGTGGATTATCGTACTTAGCATTATCAAGATTTTTAATTTTTAATGGCACCATTATATAGTTCGTATCCATATGAATTTATTACCTGGCATGAATGTGTGGGTACCAATAACAAATATTGTGTGTCAGTGTAGTAGATTCTATAGATTAATATTTTACCAAGCATATTTGTTGTCCACTTAATGTCATTACCAAGATGTTTAGCTCCCGAGATGTACCTTCTTCAAAAAGCTCTGTACCTTTACAAATGTATTGAGTTATTATTCCTAGGTTTAGTTTGATATGAAATTTGAGGAGAGGTTTTCCTTCCTAAAAATGATCGTTCTCTTGATTCTTTGAAAGGAAAAATAGGTCTTATGACAAAACATGTTTTCAAAGGTCTCTTCAAGGACTATGAGTTATTTCTTCATGCAAAACATAAAACAAAAGCAACATCTCATCATTTAACTCATACATGCATTCATAAAAGAAACAAAAAATAATTTGGTGATGGACTCCACCCATACTAGGTTACATCTCGGGGTCTGCCAACATAGCTAGACCACTCCATATATTTAGTGGAAAAGATGACATAAATTTTGCTGATAAAATAAGTGGTTAGTTTCCTCTTCAAGGAAACATTCTCCTGCAAAGAAATCTCACTATAGACATCATGAAAAACTACAGTCAGTCATGAAACTGTCAAGTGTGTCCTACAAATACCTTGTACTCCATCTGAAAATGAGCATACATGAGAATACAAATAACTCAGTTCCACATTGAAATAGAAAAGCAAGCTTTCCTTAATAAGACATAGTGAGAAAAAAATAAATGAGTTGAACCCTGTAAGTAATAGTTATTGTAGTAAACATATGAAGGTAATAAAACCCCTATAAGGCATTCTCCATGCTCAAATACCTTCAAGAACTTCACCAAAACATTGATTGATCCATACACCCATACACTTGAACTTGCAAAATGTCTCTTCAAATGTGGTGTAATCAGCAAATAGAGGTCACCATTGGATCAAAAATGTCCAAAAACCCCTATATAGACTCTTATTGAGCTCCAAAATGCCAAAACATCTCCCAGTTATGGCTCTCTCTCCTCTAAATGAAGTTCTTCTGTTATTAATCCTACAATTCAGACTAAAAGACTAATTGTCATACAATTTCACCCTATTTTCCATTGCGGAGGTGATTCGCTCACCGAAGGTGTAATTTATTTGATAATCAAATTGCCCAATAACCCTTATGTAGAATAATTTGGCCACATGGGCCATTTGCTCGGGGGCCGAGGCTAACTGTGTGCCCTTGTTGGCCTTACCCCCTTAACCTTTGGGTCATGGTCATATTAATGCCCATGGGGCTAAGGGCAGGGCCAACGTCCCATAGTTTCCACTGAAGCCCCTCGTGCTGATCCATTATGAACATGTTGGAGGTCATATGGCTTGGGAATGATCCCCTTATGGAGCTCCCTTTGATGAGCGCCTTCGACACGGTCCTATGCAATCTTATGCGACCAGATATCCCAAACCCCTTCTCCGCTAACATTCATGCTTCGCTCCCGTTCGTGGTCATGTGAAAAATACCTATGACCATGGGTCGGGCTAAGGTCCTGATCTCCCCTCCTTTTGTGCCTGATTGTATAGTGGCATAGTGACTGAGGGCCAAAGTTGACATTCTGACCCCTCCTCCAAAATTGTGCCCAGTTAAAATTTAAAAGGGGATGAAGCCCTATGGTGTTAAGAACCACGACTTAGGGAGACTAGTAGATCTCCGTGTTAGTAGACCATAGGTCGAGGGTTTGAGCCTTGCCTAGGCTATCCAACCCCTACTATAATTTTGGTGGTGCCACTTGGCACACCCTAATTGGTCCACCACAAAAATCACAAACCAATCAAAATATGACAATTTAACCGATACAAGGTTGCCACTTGGCATAACATCATTGGTCCTCACATGTACAATGGGTCAAATGGTGTCAATAGTATGGTAGGCCAGTTATCTTCCCAGTTAGCAGATGTACTCATTTTTTAGTTGTTGGGCCAAATGATCAGAACATGATAACTTGAGCAAACGATGTCGGATTTAGGTGAAATGAACATCATTAGATTTAGAACGAAGAATGCTTCGACCTTACATTTGTTTCACAACATTCTAGGGACTTTCATTTTTGAGCTAAATTTTGATCACCAATTAGTTAAAACTTTTGTCTCCAAAAGTTTACTTCTCCTAGTAAATAAATTGAGGATAAAGCTCAAAATTACCCAAAAAATAAATCCTTAATGCTTTGTTTTAAATTGCTTACCTTTCAGCTCCAATTAAGGTACTTCACCTGTGTTCTTCGTGAATACCTACTATTCTGTCAAGAATTGAGCCAAAATTCTTATCTTTGATGCATGAACAAAAACACCGATGAGTGGAATCTAAACATTCTCTTTAATTCCACCATTCATGGCTCAAACAACTTCATCTTGAATTACAATTGTTGAAGACAAACTTGACTTTCCATCTTGGAAATCAGAAGCAATACAAACTTGCTTTACCGTCCTCAAACTAAGTTTGGATAGAAAAGTACACTGTTTTAAAATTTCAATCAAACCATTGCCTTTGCCTACAAAAACATAGTCGTCTTGTACAATATTAAACAAATATTTATTCACAGCAAGTTTCATCTTGAGCACTTGCATTGGTGAGTACATGACAAACTTGTAGACAATATTGGACAACAAACATTGTACATTCCAGAATTCCTCAAACATTTGGACTTGTAAACAAGTCAACTGCATAACATGTTAATGAAAAACACATAATTTTTTTTCATAGTGATTATTCTTGTTCACTTTATAAAAGTACCCAAACTAGGTAAACAACATCAATCGTTGACAATTTACAAAGCAAAAACAATCTATACAAACAGTTTACCCAATATTTGCCTCTCCTAGGCTTATGGCTTCTCTTTTTGTATCAACTTTTCCTTGAAGGTTTCTTTAGGAACGATGTGAGTCATCTTTGCCACTACTTTCTTCCTTTGCATTGGTTTGCATAATCTCTTTTGCCTTCTTTGAATGAAGCTCTAGATGCAATTTCTAGCATTGATCATCCCCATGCCCATGTATCTTGTAATGGGTGCAAAAGTACTTAATCTTTCTTGTTGGCAAGGAAGTCCTTAACTATTAAGGAGATTCATCATTCTTTATCCCAAAAATCTGATCCATTCTTTTGACCATTAGTATTTGTTTCTCACAAACAGTAATACAATAGTCAAATGCATCACAAAAAGTGCAAGGACACATGTTCTAAAAATAGTCAAAATTACCATAATTTGAAGAACACCCATGAGATTTATACCTATCCCTTGGGCTGGAACTTTGGTGATGTGGAATGGATGATGACATGCAAGGTCGTTTAAAGCATTCATCTCTCTTAGGAGATGAATGAACATCATCACCACCATATTTGTGTGACATATACTCCTTTGATGACTCATTTGCCTCAAATCTTTTAGAGCATTCTCTGAACTCTCTTTGAACATATCCCAATCCTTGATATTTTTTTATTTCTTGTACGATGATTTTATTGGTGATCCCTTGGCCCTTAATGCCGAGGCTTCCTCCTTCATAACCCATTTTAGATAACAGTTTCATACCAATGACTCTAGTATGTTATTAAATTGCTGCAAAAGGGTTGTTATGAACATGAATAGAAGGATTTAAACTTTAAATGCTTATTACATCCTTAAACTTGCCATCCACATTTTTTGCTTCAGATGACGATAACAACTTTGTAGATGAGTCTAGCCACCCACTCTTACCAACCAACATATGATGAGAATCTATGAGATTCTTACAAAATTCACATCCATCATTTTCCTCATACTATCCATAACCTCTGTTTGAACCATGCTCACATATTTTCTTCACTTTCAAGGTTTCTTTTACTGTCACAGTAGTGGAAATTTCAGCAACTTGTTCCTCAAGCACTTGTTGTAACTAAAGGTGGATATGCCTCTTCTCCTCTCCAACAGTTTCTATAGTCCTTCTCAATTCAATGTTTTCCATTCAAAGAGATAAATTCATCTCCTCAAGCTCTTGGAAACTCTTCTTGACCATTCTTACAACTTAGTCAGGCATTGTTGTGATACCAATTTGATCTTAAATTCGAGGAGAGTTTCTCCTTCCTAAAACTGATTGTTCTCTTGACACTTTACAAGGAAAAATGGGTCTTATGACAAAAGAAGTTTTCAAAGGTCTCTTAAAGGACTATGAGTTAGTTCTTCATGTAAACTTATAACATAAACAACATCTCATCATTTAATGTATACATGAATTCATGAAGAGCAAAAAAATAATTTGGTAATGGAGTTCACCCTTCCTCATCTACATCTCCAGGTCTTCAAACATAGATATATGACTTCATATATTTAGTGGAAAAGAGTGCATAAAGTTTGTTGATAAAACAAGTGGCTAGTTTCTGCTTCAACGAAACATTCACCTGTAAATAACGCTCAATATAAACATCATGGCATCTTACATTCAGTCATGAAACCATCATCGATAAAATTTGTCTCCTACAAAGACCCTATACTCCATCTGAAATTCAGCATACATGAGCATACAAGTACTTCAATTCCACATTGAAATACAAAATAAAGCTTTCCTCAACAAGATATAATGAGAAAAGGATAAATGAGTTGAACCTTCCAAATAACAACTGACGCAGTAAACATATGAACATAGGAAAACTCGTACAAGACTTTCTCCATGCTTAAACACCTTCAAGAACTTCACCAAAACACTAATTGATCCATACACCCATGGACTTGAACCTGCAAAAGCTCTCTTCAAATGTACTCTAATCGACAAATTGAGGTCACCATTGGATCTAAATGTCCAAAAACCCTAGATAGACACTTCTTGGGCTCCAAAAGGCCAAACAATCTCCCAATTATGACTCTTTCTCCTATGAATGAAGTTATTTTTCTATTCACCCTACAACTCAGATTAACAGGTAGGGAAAATTTTAAGAACCCACGTAAATTTATATGTATAATAAATGGGCGAATCTCCATGGTATATAGGAAAAATGGAAGGCGATTTTATCAATAATATGATATGTATATATAATTTTTTGGCGAATCTCTCACCATGCATGGCGAATATTTTACTCAATTATAAAATCTTGTAAGATCTTGGCGAGTCTTTCATAAATAATAAAACTTTGTAAGGTCCTAGTGAATCTTAGCATTGTGAACTCTTAGAGAATTTTTTGAAAAAGTATAAAACCATATGTGACAAGAGCCACATGGTGGCAATATCATTGTTTTTTTCCACATTTCCACGACATGGAACTTGTTTATAAAATTATAAAAAAGCCAACCAAGTCCCTTATAATATGCAGGTAAGATTATAACATAGTCTAATGCATCTACTATGCTTGTCTTCATTCAAGTGTCATAGTTGCTATACTTAACACTGTGAATCACAACTCTCTCAGAACTCAACTCTATAGTGTAATTAAAACCTTTGGAAATTGAATCTGACAACTCTATAAAAAGGATTAGTGAAATAGAAGCTTTTGTGAATGAGCCCACTAATTATCACTACTAAACAATCAATCTAGACTATGAAGTCTTCCATCTTGATCACAATCATGCTCACGATCAAGGAAGTGCGACCACCTGCCTTGACATAATGGCCATCATAGCTTCCAATAATCAACAACCACCTTGCAAGGACATCCTAGCTCATGTCTCGTGAATTTTATTCATCAATCTTAACTGATATAAATCTTATAAAGATAATATTAGAATCCTCTCCAGATTCACTGTTAATACAATGGTAAAGGAAATTTTCTAGCTCAAGGCATGAGCCAATACCAACTTTGGTATTTGTGAACCCTTTGTGGGGATGCACCTACCCTGCCCCATTGAGTTTCTGCCTTGTAATATAGTTCAAGGATCACAAGACTTTCCAATATTCCTACTCCATTAGACACACTTTATATGGTATACATAGCAAATGGAAAAGAAGCATTATAGAATGCACAATTTCACAGAAGGAAGAAAAATCTTAGCTAGTTCAATATCAAAATCTTAACCACTGATTAATAAAGAATAACGAGTAGTGTAATGAATTGTTCTGAGTTAGTTATTTACAAGCGATAAAGAATGTAGTGGAATGGAAAATATTACTTAGGCAACCCTTCAATATTTTCTACTAATATTTCTGTGCATGTACATATGAAATTAATAGCATTGTTGAATACAAAGTTTCCTTTTCTCTTGCCTCCATTTTGACAGATCAGTGTGAAATCAATGTCACTTTGAATTTCCTTTCTTGTGTGGATGTTTTGACAAATCAATGTGAAATAAAAGTCACTTTGAATTTCCTTTCCTGTGAGGGATCACATCCACAGTTGATTAGTAAAATATAATCTACTATATATTATGTTCAAGAAACTGGTTGCAATCTACAATGGAAATGCGACCTCAATTCTTATTCTAAATTTGAATATCTCAAGAAAACATAAGAGATAAAAATGAATATGGCCTTAGTAGTTAGAAAACAATCACTCCATCATTACAAGACCACCTAGATTTCGGCACTCAATCTAAATAATGGCACTAGTTGTAGTGCTTATTTGCATTAACACCATGGAAAAGCAACAACAATGTTTCAAAGCACACTTACTGGAAAAGTTGTAACGTTCCAAGAATATTTATTGATAACATCTGAACCTCGTAGCTATGGTGGGGAAACTAGGGAACCCAAATATTGGAAGATATCTCGTACCAAATCTGAGAAAAAAACAAAAAAGGGAAAGAATCAAAATCCATAAATCAAGCAATGAATTGTTTACAAATCAAATACAATTCCTTTAACTAACAATTAAATTGTGGTGATATTTTTAAATATTTAGTAAGAGGGTAACTTCAAACCATGAAATATTACCTTTGTCATTACTATCATCGCTCAGTGACTGAGATTGAAATTCAATACTTATGGAAAGATTGTAAGAAATTCTGTGAAATAGTAAAGTGTCACCTCTATTTTCAAGCAACAAAATCAAGACATTGTTACCTCAAGAGCCATAATTGATACATAATCAATGAATCAAGTCCTTTTATGGCACAAGCTTGTTTCACAACCTCTATTTTCTCAATAACAAAATCAAGACATTGTATCTAGTTATTTCCAAAAGGAAACTACATTCTAATTTGGAAGAGGATCTTATCAAAAGACATGGATTTATTCAAAGCTACAAAGCCTAATGGGTTACTGAAAAATAAGTTGGAATATGGGATCATGATATGAAGAAATATGATTTCCTTTTAGAAACATTATAGTTATACAATGTTTTTTGAAAGCATTAGAATTTGAAATTGGGCCTTCCTATGAAGACAAATTTTCATTAACAGAATGTACTTTCCTACCTGAAACATTGTAGATATCCATAAAAAACTTGAAAAGAATAAGAGAACTAAGCATAATGTACTTTCTTTCCTTCCTTAACATTCTTAAAGAGTTGACGTTCCCCAAGGCATCAGGTAACTTTCGAAGGAAATGACATTTAGTAATAGTCCAATTCACAACTGAAGATGTGTCACAAATATGAGGGGGCATCTCCTCCAAATCACAAAAGTGCTCCAGGTTAAAATATAGCATTATTGGAAGCTTAATGCTCGACTGGGTGTTATTGAACCCAAACATTTTTCCAATCTTCACTAAAAGCTTAAAGATAGGCTCTCTAAGTTCTACATGACTTTACTATGCTCTTGAAGTGGGGCACATGCAGCCTCTCCAAGTGAATAGTCTTAAACTGAGTGAAGATAAGGCTGATAGATCATTTAGTGTGGATCTCTTTAACCCATAATTGAATACTATGTCTCTCTTAAACCCATAATTGAATACTATTGGGACTTTCAAAATTTTCATGGAACTCAAAAATGTATGAAGAAAGCATTTTCTTCGAGAAAAGAGTAAAACTAAAGCCTGTGCTTGAGGATAATTAATGTCACACCACTAATACTTCTCCATGGAATATATATAGGTAAACCATAGATGTAGAACTCTATTAGAATATTGTGTTTATTGAATACATAAATGAAATCATTGCATTTCTTTAAAATATCTTTTGAAATCAAAATTACCGAAATTACATATCGATAACCTAGT
>APFE030762675.1:0-10205 GCA_000404065.3 Pinus taeda | reverse complement strand
GAGTTTAAGGGGTCATAATATAATCAGAGCCGACATAACAATAATAATGTAAGGGCACAATAATAACAATAGTGGGCTTCTATGGGGCACAATAATAACAGTATGGGGACTACATGGGCACAAAAATATACTAAGGGGGTTTTACTAATAATAATAAGGGGTTACACTAGTAGTATAGGGGTCTAACATCTGGAGCTCATGGATACATAAGTGATAGTCAAGACATATCACATGGAATTGGAAAGAATGGTGGGTTTCAAAAAAATTCCAGAAACAACAAGACAACCAAATATACAAAATAAATTCAGAACATAGTGTCAGGAGCAGAGGGATATTGGGACAAAGTAGAAAGGCTAGAACTCAAGGCTTTGGTGTGCAGGTGGGTTTTCAGTCGAATGACTGCTGAGAAAATGAAGGTTTGGGTGGAGACAAGATCATTTCTAATCTTGAAATACAGACCCCAGATCAATATGCTCCAAAATGGTTGGTTTGCATTCCATTTCACACACCAGAAAGATGAAAATCTCATTTACGAATCCCCACAGGTCAAGCGAAGAGGATTCATCTCCCTACAAATATGGAAATTTAGATTTGAACCTGCAAAAGATAAACCATGCAGGAACATTCTATGGGCCAAGCTTCCCAACTTACCTTTGGAGCTTTGGACAAAGGCGTTGTTAACCATAATAGCAGGCCAAATTAGGAAATTATAACATGGATGAGGGCAATCTAGGTGGACTCGATAAGAGAATTGCATGGATCCTAATTGAAAGAAATTTGTTAGGGGGCCTTCTAGCAGAAGTCAATATATATTGGGGCCTTTATCTCAGAGGCAAGCTATCGACTATATGGGCATCTCGTTTTTTTCATCTACTGCCATAAAACAAGTAACCTACTGGTTGAGTGTCTTGATCGTCATAGATGGGGTAGATAGGGAGGTAGGGCATGGGAAGGTTTCTAAGAAGAACATGGAAAACACAACTTGGAGATAGGTAATATTTCTTCATCTCCTCACAACTCCATGGAAGACTCTAATCTTGTAATTAATAACTTCTCCTCACCAATAAACTATGATCGCAAAATATATAACTCCTCTTTGCTAATAAACTATTATCGCAAAATGTATAAATCCTCTTTGTCAATAGATAAGATTCCCCTAAAAAACCTTCCCTTGCTACCTCCTCTAATTTATACATTTCCCAAGGATAAATATCCTAATCATGCTCTACACCATTGCAACCCCATAATTAAATAATTAATCAATGTTGTACAAAATCCAATATGAGCTGTGATTACTCCCCACAAGAGCCCTATCATAAATAACTCTACACAATAATTTAGAGTCCTTAGGACCCCTGGAGCGGAATCTTCACTACAATACTATAACTCCCTAATCAAATTCAGAGCCCCCTTAGGCCAAAATTTATCTCTATACATTGAGGATGTTGAGTTGAAGGTTTTGGCACAAGACTATTTGAGTGGCATGAAACCCATCTCAATCAAGAAATCCTTCTTTGCTGAAGGCAAAGCCTATCGGATCCTAGTGCATTGGAAAAATGTCACCACAACAAAATAAAAGAGGGGTCAAATACAATTTTTTTTATAACTAAACTATGGATCCTTCAAATCTATTGGATAAATTCAAAGAGCCCCCAAAGGGGAATGCACCTTCCTAATCCAAGCCTTCATATATCAAGGTTAGACACCTTGATATTTCCCTTCTTGAGCCCCAGGTCCTTAGAGCGATGTCACTCGCTCAATCATCTACAAAATGACCATTATGTCTCTCAACATTTAGGGCATGGGATCAACCCACAAAAAAAGGCCCCTCAAAAACATCATATAGATTCACAACCCGAATATAATCCTTTTATTAGAGACAATGCTCAATAAGGAAAAGTCCTAGGAATTCCTACAAGTATGCCCTAATTGGCACGTCTATGCCGCTAGTTTCTTTGGATTATTAGGAGGTTTGGCTGCACTATGGAATCCTAACAATTCCATTTTAAATATTTTAAATCCATGAAAGACATACTCATCATAGGTTCTCGTAAAGGGTTATCCTTTAGACTACCAATAATCAATGTATATGCTCCATACCTGATATGAATTTAAGAAGGAATGCAACGAATTATAGATATAACCATAAATACAAAGATGCAATAGAAATAACACTTCATTTCATTAATATCAAAAACTGAATTATGCTCACAAACAAAATGGAAATAAGACTAGCTCGAGTGATGGTAGCTTATCTTCGAGAAGAGATATGGTGGCTACATGTCTATGAATTGTGTTATAATGAGGCTCAAGGGCCTATTTATTATTGAAAAATATGAGAAAACCCTAAATGACCAAAACCCTAACCCCAAGAGATGTAATGCCAAGAGTTTGTGGGCCTCGTTGGGGTTAGTTGGGCAACCAACTTCCTAGGGTCATAACTTGGTCATATTATCTTTGTTTGGCATGTACGATACCTTGTTAGAAAGGTCTCTCTGAGTACTACAGGTTTGGCCACAAGACCCTACCTATGGCTATGGGCCTGCAACAGACCTAAAAAAATCCGTTTGGGGGTCAAAATTGCTCCAGAAGTTTGGGATTCGAAAAAATGCTAAAAATAATAAATGATGAAATAAAAAAGGAAACAAATGAAACCAACTGGAGGTCTAGGTGGAATAGGTGGGTGGCCACCAATATCCACCCAGATCAATACCAAAAATGAAGGAACTCTAGTTTCAAGTAAAAAACAATGACATCCTAGATCTAGAATCAATGATATTGGTAAGATATTTAAATCTCTCATTGGAGGATTCGAAGGTTTGGGGAGCACAAAGTATACCGAAATCTATTGGACCAAACTTCAAGGAAATGTTTCTCCAGAACTCCCTTAAATACATAAATCTTGATCCAATTGGACTGACATGGAGAAATGGTCGTTGGGGATCACATGGCATATAAAAAAGGCTAGACCGCTTCTTTGTGAAAAATGGACTAACTTCCCGTCTCTCCAACTTGAGCTCATGTATTCTTCCATCACAAATATTTGACCACTTTCCTATATTTCTAGTTTCGGCAGGAATCTCAAAAGGAAATATCCCTCTATTTAAATGTAACCAATTTTGGCTGAAAGAAACATAATTCATCTCAATGGTCCATGAGTTTTGGATAAAAAACAATAAGAACATTGGAAAATTAGGAATGGAAAAAATCTGTCTTAAGCTGAAAAATCTTAAACATGTGGTTTAGAGATGGGTTCGGAACCAAAAAAAATCCAAGATAAGAGCAATTATTTAGATCAATGCACAAATTAAATTATGGAGGACCCACAATCAAAAGACTACTTCTCTGAAGCCTCCAAATAGAAATTAACATATTTGGAAAAAAAAAAAGAAAAATTTCGATGCGCCAAGCAGAGGAATGGCAACAAAAGAGTTGGTAGATGTATATTGATGAAGGGGAAAAACACCAGTTACTTTAAAAAATAGGCGTCTTGACATTGTATGAAAAATTCAATTTGAAAAATAAAGAATGATGCAGGGGAAATTCTAGATGGACAACTCGATATAGAGAAAGAGGCATTCAAATATTTTCAATCTTCTATGAGAGAAAGAGATGCTTCCACATCACATAAATATATGAATTTAATGTCACTTTATCTAGAAAGACCTGCACATTGTTGGAGTGCCAAATCATTACAAACAAATGTTTAGGTCCGCCGCTTATTAAAAATGGTCTTTACATAGAAAAACCTGACAAGTAGCTATGTTTTGAGACAATAAACAAGCGATTTTCATCTTGCATATCGCAGAAACGCAAGGGAGGGTAAGAAAAGTGAAAAGGTATAATTTGATATTGCAATCTGCAATATTGCTTCGCAAATCACAAAATTGCCATTATTGCAATTCAAAGGCTCGCCACCCTAGAAGATTTCTTCCCGATTTACGATGCAGACATTTATGAGCATAAAGCTAAGGGATAACGAAGCATTAGTGGACATTTAGTAAGAGTTAACTACATTTATGTGTGAAAATCCATTTAACGTGGTATGATATCTTCTTACGTGCATTCGAATAAAACTCCTTTTATTACCTTTACAGTTATTCACATTATTTAATTTCACGTTCATTGTCATCTTTGTGTATCTAATAGTTGTTGTTCTTCACATTGAGGGAAAATCAATAGAGAAAATTGTTGGAAGCTATGGTGAAGAAAGGCAAGGTAGTTGTCTTTGAGAAGTCAAAAATGACTCCTCTATTGATGGATACTACATGTAGCAGAGAGGGAGGAACCGCTACATGGGAGTTCATGTATAATATATTGGAGGAAGAGAAACCAAATATTTTGGAAGCAATGGTTACAGTTGATGGATGTGACTCCTCAGATGCCTCCATGTTTGAGAGAACATGCTCATTTTTGCATCGCATAGTTGCACGTCTGAAGATAATCCCTTATACAAACATGGTTAAATGGGTTATTGATGAAGCTGACATCTCAGATAGAGAATTCAAGACAAGAAGCCAAGAGGTTATGGGATCTTTTACTCCAGATAACCTGTGGCTCATGTATGACCTACTAGAGCCACAAGTCATCTACAACAAGCAGTTTGTCGAGAAGTTTGCCAATGAAAATGAGGACCCAGTAGACTGCACCTGGACCTAGTCAAATAATGAGGGAAAAATCAAGAAAGGCAAGAACGGTATGTACTCTATTACGTCTATTTGTCCCCTTCATAGTTTTGCAGCGGCCATGCTACGTACACTATTTGGAAAACCCAATAGTACTAAATTCTCCCCAAAATGGCTGCCATTAATAGATGCAGCCGTAAACACAACTATAATGAATTGGGCACAAATTTTGTCTGATAATTTAGCAAAAACAATAATGGAGTATAGAAGGAAAAGAAGTGTTGCTTCGAGGGTTTACCATCCATTTTTTATGAGTGCCTATGTAATGGAAGCAATTTGTTTTGGTTCGAAATTTCCTATCATGGGATGGAAGTGGACTATCCAAAATCCAGTTCCCATTCACATATACCATAAAGACATGTGGGAATCTCACTTTCAACCACTTTTTTTTCAAAATTTGTCATGGAGTTATGCTCCCTATCCACAAAAGGCTTTATAACTGAGATGCCCCCAGGTTTTCCAAAGAAGCCAAGGTAGATATCCTCCCAATGGCTAGATGGTTTGGGGAGGAGACATTTATGTATATCAAGGTATTTGGCAGCATTACCTCCCCCCATGTCCTCCCATACTATGTTCCAGACAAATTGATGGCTAGAGAGATAGCCTATCCAATAGCTAGTGAGGGAGGGGTGAGAAAAACATTAAAGGAAGCAGAAAAGGCCATTTGGCCTACATTCCCTTTACAATGTGGAGCATTTGCATTGCACGACCTAGGCCATGCATTTAAAGAAGCAGAGATTATGTTATCTCTACAATTACCTAAATTCCCTGGAAGGCAATATGAGCCATTCGGCATAGTCAAAGACTTTATCAACATGGTGAAAATAAAAGTATTTAGTAATTAGGAATATGCATTTGATGACATCTTTTTGTAGAAAAACACCTTCACAGAGATGAAGCATATGGCACAATTACTTTTTGACCATGAAGATCTTGAAACCTTTTAACAGTACAGAGAAAGGAGGCTAGAAAAGGTCTCATTGGACCAATTATTGATTGAACCAATAAGGGAGCCTACTCCCAGTGTAAGTCTAGAAGGAGATTTCAAAGGAAATTCTAAAACTGATTCTAGAGAAAAATCCCAAGAGAAATCTACCAAGGAATCAGAGAAGTCATCACAAAATGGGAAAAGCAGAAGTAGGGAGTCAAAAAAAGATACAACCCAATCTACAGAAATTACAGCTGAGAAAACTTTAGCTAGCAAACAAGCTGAGATCCATTCCACCTCCACATAACCAATAAAACCCCTGGTGATAGATTTAGAGGAAGAATGGGACAACTTTAATAAAAGGCTCAATACAGAGGAACAAACGACACAATTGCAAACTACACAACAGAAAACAACTCAAGAAATTACAGTAGAGGAGACTGTAAATACTCAAGAGGTAGAGAACATCCCTGTTACTCCCACCTCTGAAATAGTCTTGAGAATTTAGGAGATTCCCCCTGTAGATGTGTTTTACAGCCCAAAACACAAACCAGTTGTGAAAAGACAAAGGAAGAAAAGGAAGTTGGATTCTACAGTTGTTACTACCCCTGATAATGAACTGATGGATGTTGTCTGGAATGACTCACCCATCAACCCGTCTGCCAACCTTACTAGACTGTCACAATTTGCAGGTGCTTATGCTACATCGACCAATGACAAAGAAACAGAGGTGCAAATGTTGCTTAAATAAAAAGAAGATAAAATTTTGTCACTTGAACAACAATTACAACAAGCATAATCTTAGAAGCAAGAAGAGGTACAATTAGCTAAGATAAAATAAGAGTTCGAGAAGATGCAAATAAAACATCAAACCATCTTAGCAGAGAAGGAAGTGAAAATATAAGGAATAATTGATCTACATAAAGATGATCCAAAAATTGATCAGTTATTACTGAAGTGATCGACATTAACTCCCAGTTGATGCACCAAAAAGAATTGTTATGCTAGAAGATTTTGAAATTTCTTATTGTGAAACAAGCGAGAAATTGACAAGTCAAGTTGTAGAAATGAGACTTGAATATGATGAAATATTGAAAAAAGACTCCGAATTCATCACCTAGTAGAATTCAGAAGATGGGAGAAAAGTTGACTTGCCTAAACTGGAGGAGTCACACAAAGAAATCCTATTTGCAAACTAGGATTCTCAACTTAGAGAGGTAGAAAAGGAAACAACAAACGTGGAAGCAATAACAAATAGTGCTATCAAAAATATTAATGAAAATTTACATAGCACCAACCTTGTGGCAGAACCCATTCCAGGTTTTCTTCCTAATGTAAAACAACTTGAACTACAGTGGAGACGGACAACAGAAGAAAAAGCAGAAGCAATTAGGCAAACGACCAGGTTAAAATGGGAAGCATATTGGCGACATTTAGTGAAACGTCATAGCCAGTGGATGACGTTGCGATGCCTAACCACTTCTATGGAGAAAATGGTGCTAGCATTGACCGACGCCGTATTCACTGGACAGTTGAAAGCTGAAATCGTCCAACCGACACAACTCAAGCCCATGACGGACATTTTTGATCTAAAGGATCAAATGCAGAACAATTAGTCACCATGCTCATTTCTATTTTGGTTTTATTTTGCATAATTTGAGGAATTTCATTTAAACCTCCTCACCTATTTTCGTAATATCTATTTTTAGTTTTATAGTTTAGTATTTAAACCACTCTCATGCATTTAGAGAGGGGTATAGGAATTTTATCAGAAACAATCTTCAAAACATGCACTTCTATCCCTTCGAGGAAGTTTTAGTGAAATTAATGGAACAAGATTTATTTATGTCTTATCTGGCATCTTCTATTGAAATTGCACTTTTCTAGTCTTAGATGGTGTTGGATGGTGTTATCTCAAAATCAAACCCTGGAAGGCTGCAGACCAGGAAGACCTCAAGTAACTATTTCAAACCTACTTTAGGCTAAGGCTTAGCCTCCTCAACCTGAGAGGGCTCTCTCAAAAGGGTTAATGATTTTTTCAATTGTAATTAAGATGGCTAACTCTTGTGAAACGAATATAAAATATGAATGGTGGAAACACAATTAAAATCTATCCATTGGGCTTATGGAGTCAACATCATTTCAGTATGACAATGGTTTCAACCTTACATAGAAGTCAGGGCATTCAACATTTAACATATTTAGAACATACCAAGACAGATAGGACCACGTAGTCTATGGATGTATACAGGAAGTTAGAGCACCATAAGTGAATTCTAAGTGATTACACATTCATACTACTGCAAATATTAGGAAAAGAACCATACAACATATTCTGAACATCAAATCCCTCATGAGTCCTAAGAAGCAAAGCCAAACTTGTATTACTAAAACAGAGTTTTCACATCAGCCAAATATCAGAGCTTTTTTTTTATAATTTTCCAACCCTTTGTACATTGCTCTTTCTCCTATTTATAGAGCTCTTCTACTTGATTGAGATTCCTCCTCAAGCATGAGGGGATCTCGAAATCTACTTCTAATGACACCTATTCAACTTTTGACTACCTATTTAAAGTAACAAACTTCAACTAGACTTTCTAGAGATCTAAATCAAGTAGGCTTCTAACACCATGTTATGCTAATAATAGCCTTGATAACAATGATTCTCGTTCTTTGACATCTGTTCCTTTTTCAGTTTAGATGTGATGGAAGTTCAAGGCTCCATGCTGGTCTTCCATGCCACATCTTCTCCATTGTCCTGAAACATAGGAAACTACCCTTGCTCATCAGTCTTCAGTTTGCCTTATAATTTTCGAATCCATAGAAGCATGTCCTTCATCTTTGATTATCCAAAATGTAATGGATAGCCACGTCTTTGATGTGCTATCCACCTCCTTTATGTGTAAAGGCAAAAACTCTTTCAAGCTGTTTTGACATTTTTTTAACTGTGGTAAATGTGTTCACTTTATGACAAAAATTTAAAGTTGGATTCGAATCCATATTTTCTCCACTTGTCTTAACCTAGTTGAATGTTGAAGCTTCAGATGATGCCTTGTATATGTTCTCCTTTCAAAATTTCCCGCTTATGTTTCAATCTGGTTGATTGATATTTGATTGTTTAGCTTCTGCAGTTTCGTAGCGCGCTACAAAACTGCTGAGCTCTGGTCATCACCTTCAACAGTTTCGTAGCGCACTACGAAACTGCTGAGTTGTTTCAAAAATCACAGTTTCAACCCAAAACTTTGCTGTTTGAGCACTTTGCTATTAAAACATTCTTGCAACTGTTTCAAGACCTTCAAAAATTGAATGGGAAGGTTTGGAAAGATTACACCAAGCAAAACTATCAAAACTTTGAAATATATCCTTACTTGAAGTGGGTTTTCTTTATGGAGATCCTTTTTGCTGGTCCAATTGAATCTTTAAGTCTTCAACTTGTTTTTTCAGTACTTTGAGCCCAGACCTGAGGTTTTTATTGACTTTTCTGATAAATTGAGTTTCTTTTATTGCAGAAGTAGTCCAACTACGGAATTGAACATTAAAATCAACCACTTCAGGAATTTGAAAAGTTTGGTCCTCCCATCGAGCCTGCATTTGGTTAAAATAAGCCTCCTTAGCTACAAATTTCCTAGCAGCTTTCTTTAGTCTAGCAATCTCAAAGTTGGCAGATTCCAATCTCCTTTTCAAGTTTTCCACACTACCTTATTTTTGAGTGGCAACTGTTTTTCCTTTATCCTTTCTTTCATGAGGCTGTGTCTCCTCCCCTGTTTCATCTGCCCTTGGTGACACCTCTTGTACTTGCTTGAACTTTCTTGTTATGGGTCTCCTGGGTTTGAAAACAAATTGTTTAGCTTGATCATCAAACTTAAGTTTCTTTGAGGCTTTAACCTTCTTAGCTTTCTCTTTTCCTGACTGTATCAAATTAGCTTGAACTAGTGGGGACTCTTCAATGTCAATTGCTTGCAATAAATCATTTAAATCTCCTTTTGAAACAGGACTTTCTTCAATAGCCACAGACTTACCCTTTTCTTTTGCCACCTGGCTCCTCGTTTTTCTTCTTTGAACTTCTCCACATGTGCTTGATTCATGTGCAGTTTCTTTGAATTGAGTTTTTCCTTTAATTGACTGCGGGGGTGTATCCCGAATAGTCAGTGGCTTGGTAGAATCTCCAACTTGTTTCCTTGCTTTTAACTTTGGAACCCTTTTGGCTCTTGTTTCTGCTTGATAACTAGTTGTTGTTGAAGGTTTCTTCACTGCTTGAGGGCTGAGACCGGTCTTGATCTTAAAACCAACCATATAAATAAATGTGTCCCAGTCTCTTCCTACCCTTTGAAGTTCATGCAAAACAAGTAACTTAATCAGGCCATGGTGAAACAAAGAAATCTCACAAGCCTGTTTTCTTAGTTGCACTTTGTCACACATTTTACTCAAACTGCAGAATAAGTAAAAAGGTATATCAATAGATGCCTTCCTTGTGAAGTGCAATAGAAGTTTGAAATGGTACGAATACACCTTGTTATATCTTCCTTCACAGGTCAGATATTTCTGTATACAGGTGAGCAAATGTGTGTAGGATTCTTTGACATAGCTCCTAG
>APFE030762670.1:79607-147491 GCA_000404065.3 Pinus taeda | reverse complement strand
AGCGACAGTGAAACTCGTTCTCATCGATTTGGGCGAGTTTGTCGCTATTTGGTTTTAACGAGTTTAATGAAAAAGATAACTTGGTCCCTTTCAATTTTAGAGAGTCTGCAAGGAGCAGAAAGGAGACTCCAACGATTCTTTTTGTCATGTAATCCCTTGAGTCCGAAAAAGTGTAAAATAATACAAAATGGATGAATTTTCGATAGTTTTAACGAGCCGAACAAGACAAGCGCTCGATATTTTTGTGTAATAATCCCTCAGGTCCAAAAAGATTAAAATCTAGAGGAGGGACAACACTTTTGATGACTTTTAACGAGCTGGAGAGGCCAATCGCTCGGCAATCTATTCATATTTTACGAGTCAGTTGAAAAGAGCTTAAAGGAGACTCATTTTCGAGGAATGAGTGATGGTTTCGGGTAGCAGCTGATTCCAAGTAAGGTTTGGAATTCTCCAATCATGGTAGTGTCACAAGGATGGCTAATAGAATCACTCTTCGCAGATGTTCCTAGAAGGGGTAAACAATCATATGGGGGTGAATGATCAGCTAAAAACATAGTGGAGGTGATGATGAGAACATGACCAAGGCTCAAAAGATGGTGATAAGGCATTCACGATGGTTATTTACCGGTTCATCTTTTAATGAGATTAAACACTAGGGGAAACATTTTCTCATGACTTATGTTTATTTTTTAACGATCTTGAACTATGCGCTAAAACTGCTCGTGGGGGGTTTATTTTTTAACGAGCTTGAACCCTACGGTAACACTGCTCGCCAGTCGTATGATAAGGATTTCTCATTCAAGATGTTATTTTGAAGGGGTTTACATATTTTAAAGCTTTGCCCCAAATCCTTTATTTATGAAAGCGAGGAAACGACTAGCCTTACGGGTTTAAGGGGTTAGAGGTTCTACAAATTTAAAAAATAAATAGTCGCTCTTTGCTTGCATGCGAAAAGGCTTGCATGACCCTAGGTATAGTGAAAAATTTCCAGGTTACCAAGAAAGTTCCCCGCAAAGCGGACCGAATGCTTTCATGGCGATGTCTACCAAAATAGAAAAAGGGGAGTGGTGCAAACACATGCCACTCAGCATAACCTTAACGAAGGTATCTTATTCCACCCTAATCCCATTTTCCTGTGAGGATGGGTGTGATACTAGTCATATATCCCCCACAGAAACCTGCTTTATACCCAAGGTTTCCCTGCCGAAACAGACCAGGGTGCATGCACCCTGGGTTTCAGTCACATCCTCCTGAATCACTCGCGCTCATGAGGTGGACAGACTGTAGATCGATGAAACATTCCTTGCATGAAGAGACCATTTAGGGATGGCACTTGACTATTTGCGATGTGTGAACCATGGAATGACATTTGGTCTACGAGCTTGACCATTCTACCCTGGTGCGGAAAACTCTAAAGAGTGAGGAGACGATGGCTCCCATGCAATAAATAGAGTCATGTCCAAGGAGTAGATTATAATCCAAGGGTCCTTGAACTACCATCATGTTCATGTGAATGGTTTTCCTTCTCAAAGTAATGGGCACATTTGGAAGGATCCCTAAAGGTCGACTGGTTCCTTTGTCGAAGCCTGTCAGATTTCTCATTTCAGGCAAAAGCAATGGTGAACAAAGCACTTTCCAAGTAGTTGAGGAAAGAATACTCACAGAAGCCCCTTCATCAATGATGGTACCAACCATGACCATTATGTAAGCTTGTACAATGATTTTGAATTGTACACTAGCTGGTAAACGGGGTCTCCCTAGTAGATTCCAGTCGAAGGAAATGACTAGGTTGCTTGGAGGTGGGACCGAATAGATAGCCGAATATGACTCCGATGAACTTCCTTCCTGCGATAAAGGAACAGGAGGACTGCCCACAAGTTCAACAGAGTCTGTGTTGATGAAAAGAATTTGAACGGTGTCATTCTCTTTCTCTTCAGTGATGGTATCATTCGAAGATGAACACTTTGAAGGCAAGACCGGGTCAACTGCCATCTCGACCTTTTGATTTTTGTCTGGTATGGATTCAGAGGGTTCATTTTCAATGATAGACGCTTCGGCCGACCATAATGACGGGCCGGCCAGATTTTCAACCAGTGGAGAACTTGGCAAGGGTTCTTTATATCTAGGAGGAAGCTGTAGCGGTGAAACATGACGATCATCCAAAACTCTTTTAGCCTCATCAAGGAAGGGACAATGGTGGATGGCGTGATCGCCTTCACACAATTTACAAGGAAATCTGGGATTCCTTTTCTGTCCAGGTGCTTCACATTCACTGGTTGATGGTGTGCATTCAACGTGATCATCAGAGGTTGACGACACCATATTGTGCAAAAAAGGAGATCAGTCCCTTAAGATCCGAGGGATGCAGGGAAAATCTTGGTGATAGTGGTCTCCATTGCAAATGACATAATGAGATTTAGGTTTCGACGGTGCGGTGCGAGGATTTTCGCTAGATGACACCTTGTTGCCCCCTTTCGATTTTGGTTCTTTTTTCTTCTTTTCCGTTTTCTCTTTCTGCTTCTTCTTCTTCTCAGTTACTTGATTTTTAGCTTTATTGGCTTTATCAAGCGAAGAGGAAGGAGGAGACGGAGAATCAGACAAAGTAGAAGGTTGGGAGGAAACTCTAGTGTGATATAGTTGCTAACTTTACTGTTCAGGAATTACAGGATTCTGAACGACAGAGGTAGAGAAGAGCTAGACAGGCAAACCAATTGTCAACCCTAGAAGTGACAATGTGGCCATATGCGGTGCACCAACATCTCCCCAAGAGGAGAAGGGACTAGGATTTCCTCCAAGGGGAAATCCTTGGTTGGTAGACTCCATTTTCTGAACCTAAATACCAATGAGGGAATTTGTGATGTTATTCTGATTAAAATAAATTTTAGATGCTTTGACACATCTTGTTTTCTCAATTTTAAAGAGTCGAGAAGAAACAAAAGATGACTCTAGCCGCCTTCGGTTTTTATTGAGCCTGAAGTGACAAGTCCTTAGAGGACCTTTTCCTTTAAGAAGTTTGAAAAGGAGAAAAATGGACTTCTTTGGAGATCTAGGCAGAGAGGATTACCAAACCAATCGCAAAACTGTAGAATACTTTTTATGGTACGGCAATCAATCTTCTCGAATGCTGTGTTCAGTGCATTTTGATCGATAGGGCGGCAGACATGACTTCCTAAGGATAAAGGATGCAACCTATTGTGGTCTCCCAAAATATATTCGATAGTACGTGGAAGCACAAGTCCGTACTGGCACTTGTCATCTCAAAGTGGAGGAATCACCCAACCAACAATGCAAGCAACAATTACCAGGTTTTACGACGCCAGAATACATCTCCAGCCTAGACCTCTAGATGTTGTGCATTAGGTTCCAAAGCATTGTTAGATTCATTAAATTTATTTTAAGTTGATCTTGATTAAAAATTTTCCTTTCAGGTTCACCGCGTGATGTGTATACAATTCCTAAAATGCAGTCTAAGATGGTAAAAAAACGTTTAATCTTCTTTTGACAATGAAAACCCTAGATAATAAGGAAAGAAAGAATCTTTCAGCAAAGACCACAGAGCATACGCTAAATGCACTATCCTAAATCAAACCAAGCAGTCAAAATGCAAATGCACATGCATGTGTTTGTTTTCAACCTTCTTAATGTATGCATGATGATAAGAAAGCTATGTGAAAATCTGAATTACTTTCAGAGCGACAATACTCAACAAATTTCTTTTCAAAATGAAGTGAAGGTAAGACAGACACTTTGCGATTTCGAAATGAAAATTGCTTTTCAACACTTCGAAAACTATTAATTAAAATCATATGCAATAGTAACTCTATAATTGACTATCAAGAACAATGGGATTGTCTTCTAAAACAGAAAATGATAGCTATGACACTTTCAGATCAAGAAACGACAATTCGACTATGCTACCTTTTGCAAGAGAGAATTGAAAATGGTGCACAATACATAAAAACACTTACAGTTCTTTGCACTATGGAGGCGGAATAATGTGAGAGAATGGGTTTTCACAGAGATACACTAACCACAGACAACAAAACTCCTGAATAGGACTGAAAAAAGTGAGGAAAAAACCAAAGTCTAAAGGTAAAGTTAACCTTCCCTGACCATCGCACCTGTGACACTGTGAATTCAGTATGCATCACACCTACTGCACTGGGGAAGTGAAATCCATAAAGTCTGCCTTGAAGGCAAGGTGCGATGGTACAAGTGTGAGACTTTGAATGAGTTTTTACTCACAATTTGCAACTCAGTTTAGGGATTTAGGCCAAGTGATGTTCAGTATATGTAAAACACAGGGGTGATCTAAAGAGGTTACTAGAGCCACCACTTAGGGAAATTAGACTATTTGCAGATCGATTGTTTAATTCATAAACAAAACCCGGAGATAGACTGAAGCAACATTGATCTACTTTGGATTTGTATAACAAATGCAATTCGAAGGCTAGCTGGCTTGGATTTAGGCTCCGTCTATAATTTTATAAAAGAAAGAAATATAAGCTAACAAACAATCTAGTCACTCGCCAACGGATTTGCGATTTTGTTACCGGGAATAGTCTTCACTCAGATGCTGCTATTCCCACTAAGACTCATAGCTATCTTAGAAACAAAAAAGTAAAGTCTACTTTGATTTTCCTTTATGAAAATAGATAGGAGTGGAATAATGAGACCAACCTTAGTCTTGCGCTTGATTTCCTCTCCTTCTTGATAGAGCTTTTCCACTTCTTCTTTGTTTTCCCAGCTTCAAAGAGCACCTGTGGAATCACAAAAACATACTACTATCAAAGAACACAGATCTATATTCATAAATAACATAGGACCAGATTTGTGTTAACCATACAAATGCATATATAAGTAAACATACAAGAATATGGAAGAAAACTTGAATAACATTATTAAGATAAAAGGTAGCAAGAGGATTACAACCATATGTTCTGACCCAGGATCATCCTCCAGCTAGAAAGCCCTTATTCACCTCAGGTAAACTTATGTCACCCAACACTATGAATATACACTAGAAAACCAACATAACTTCTCTATAAGATTCAAAATTCCAGCGTCGGGATCTCTGTGATGAGGGATCCATATATAGATGATTATAGGGATGTGAGTCATCTTCTAGGGTCTTGATTAGTGTCCTCTCTCTTATAGTTCTTGCTTCCACTTGGAGAATGATGATCTCTTACTCATCCTTGCTCGAAAACAGAGAGGCAAGTGTTAGAGGGGAAGCTTATGGAAGATTCCATGATCTTCCACCTCGCATTTTGTCCCTACCATTTGTCCATTCCCGACCATCGCACCCTATATAGGAGCCATTCAGAATGCATCGAACCCTATACACTCGGAAGGTGATATGCATCGCACCCTCTACACTGGGTTTTCAGTATGGTCTAGTTTTGACCATTTATGAGTAGTTTGCAGTGGAGAACTTCCGCGAGATTATGTAATCAGCTGACCTTGTTCCTTTAGGGAGTGAAGCAACACTTTTAGGGACTTAGGAGCCCTTAGTTTATGGACATTTATGATTGGGGTTGAAGTGCACAAAAATGTCTATAACAGAAGGGTGATAGGTTCAATTTGAACCAATACCCAAAGAATGACTTTGAAAGGGAAAAAATGAAGAACATTCCATATGCTTCTGCTGTTGGAAACCTAATGTGTGCTCAGGTCTACACAAGACCTGACATTACATTTGCTGTGGGAATGTTAGGATGATATCAGAGTGATCGAGGTTTAGACCTCTAGAGAGATAAAAAGAAAGTAATGAGGTACCTTCAAGGAAGAAAAAACTACATGCTTATGTATAGATGGACAAACAATTTGGAAGTACTTGGCTACTTAGATTCTAACTTTGTTGGATGTGTTGAGTCACACAAATCAACATCAGGATACATTTTCATGATCGTCGGTGGAGCTGTATCATCGAGGAGTGCCAAGCAGACCTTAATTACCACTTCCACTATGGAGGCCGAGTTCGTCTCCTATTTTGAGGCTACTTTACATGGTGTATGAATTAAGAGTTTCATTTCTAGGCTTAGAATTATGGATTCTATCTCTAAGCCATTGATATTGTATTGCGACACTTCAACGGTTGTTTTTATGAATAAAAACAACAAAAGTGGCAGTCGAAATAAACACATTGACATTAAGGGAACATGTTAAAGAAAAGAAAGTGGTCATTGAGCACGTAAGCACTGAGTTGATGATCGCTGATCCTTTGACTAAGGGCATGCCATCGTTTAAATTCAAGGATCATGTAATGAATATGGGACTTGGTTCCATTATGTAGTTTCTCATTGTATGGACAATGTTATTTTAATGAAATTCTTAATTATTGTGATGTTTTTCTCATACTTATGTGCACTTAGCTTAATTTGAGAGAATTCATCTGTGTAGGACCAAGAATAAAAAATAAGGTTTATTCATTAAGAAATTGTTGCAACATAAATTATAATAGAAATAAATACATAGTAATACATGGAAGATAATGGTAGTCATTAGACAACTTATCACCATGATTCATGTATCTATTACTTAATACAGATTATCAATGGGTTTTAAGATGAAACATTAAAAAAATTAGAAGTAAGTACCGAGTGGGAGAATGTTGCTCTCATAGCGGCTGTTTGGTCCATAACAGCCGCTGATAATTTAGAAACCAACTGACCATCTGCAGTCGATTCCAATATTTACTAAAACCATATGCTGTTGATTAATTTCTTGTTAGGATCTCTTGGACTGGTCCATTATTCCCATTGTAGTTCTCTACCATGTTCTATGGAACACTTGACACATAGCCAACTAAAGCTTGATGGAAGCTTAGCTATAAATACCTCTGTTTGGTCCCCAAGCTCACTCACTCAACCTCTTCAGCCTTACACCATCAAATGAGAGTAAGTAGATCTTGGAAGTGCCACATGGATGATGATGTCTCAAGCAATGGCTCAAAATGGTGTAATTATAGAGTTGTTTTCTAGTTTCCTTTTCATGTCATGCCTAGAAGTGTGGAAGCAAGCTCCATTATTAAAATTCTTCATTCAATTATCCATCCATCAAAATCCATTTCACCATCTTCAAGCATCTTCCTTAGTGCTTTCTATTTACACACGCCATGTGGTTTTGTCTTTTCATGTACATGTGGCTGCAAAGCTTCACTTTTGGGTTTCACAAGTTGGAGCTGAATATCTCTACTTTCAGGATCCTTGTTGAGAAAATCCAAAGAAGACTCACATTCTCCTTTCTAAAATCGTTGGAAATTTGTTCAATAGAGTTAGTGAAGAGTAGTTTTTGAAGCTTCTCTCTCCAAGGTCTTTATCTACCTCAACAATGCTTGAAATATGTTGTAAATTTTTTGCTTCACTAAGGATTGAAAGTTGATCGTGTGAATCAGCCAGCTAGCTCGTTTTCTTCTTTATCATGGCCAAGAATTGATTTTGTATATTAAAGAAAATGCTATTAAATTTGTGATTTCCGTCATATTGAAACCTGTGACTTCCAGACTTCTAGTTTTGATCGAGCCAACAATCCATGTAAACACATAAGAAAACAAAAGAAATGACTGTTCAAGCGTAGCAGAAAGTTTGGTTTTGGAGTGTGGGCAACATCAATGGCCAGAGGTATGATTTCTTGGATGTTTAGGTTTCCTGATTCTTTTAAGTGTTTATTCCGCATTATAGAATTGTTATTCAGCTATCAATTGTGACTCAATTCCTTCCACCATCTTCTTATAGCACAAAACTAATGTTCTATTGTTCAAATCTAAGGTAGTTGTGTTATCTAGTCAAAAATATGCAAATCATTTTTACAAATTCAATATGCATTTGAGTTTGTATATTATTATATGCATTTGAGTTTGTATATTATTTTTTTTAGTGTAGCTTTTATTATATTGAGACTCCCCAGTTGTTTATCTCGCACCTCTGTACTATCTAGATTTCTAATTTTAAGTTACCTTTAGCTATCCCACAAAAATATTTTTTGATTTCAGTTCGTTTTTATCTATGTTGATTATATTTCGGCCGGTCATTATTGATTTCAGTTCAGCGATTATGTATGTTATTATATTTTAACAGTTCAACGTTTATCTATGTTATTATATTTTAACACACACGCATTGTTCGAGGTACATGTTATTATTAGTCCAGCTTTGTTCTGCTCCACTCTCCGACTCGATCAAAACACTCATCCTTTCATTTATACAATATTCAGCGTTTCGCGAAGGATTTCGTTTCTGTCTAATCTCACCCTCTATTATCACAATAAGAATAATGAACAAAAAATCATCTTTCAAGATATTCTCATATGGGAAATTGTCATTTCAAATTGTTGGTACTCAAAACCCTCCAGCATCTTACTCCAATGTTTTCCATCGTTTAAAACCTCGTTCCCTAGGCAAGTCTCAAACCATAAGTCTGAAACCAGACCAAATGAGGTCAGACTACGGCTCGAATTGCAGATACCCTCCCTAGGCTTTATTAAATTGTTTATATAAATGAAGTATGTATTTTATTATTTATTTGTTTATATATTATAGTTTTATTATTTATTTTGTTATATATATATATATAATATAATAATATATATATATAATATATATATATATTATAAATGTGTATTTTTTATAATCATATATTTGTTTTCATTATAAAACTGCATTCAGTTGTGTTTATGATAAAATATATATTTTTGGTGTAAGGTTATATGAATTTATTATTTAATTTATGTTGGTTATTATTTTTATGTAAATTTTTCTCTTTCTAAATATGGAAATGTTTTTCTATTTAACATGCATTTGAATATTGCAAGGTTATTATTACTTTATCAAAAATACTAATGTTACAATGTTTTTTTTTTTAATTGCTAGAATTTATGGCTTTATTTTTAGGTTTTAAACTTGCACTCTAAATGATATAGTGGGTTGTGATTCATTTATTTATATTATAAAAGCTATTTCATGTTTATAATATATATAAAATTGTATATTATCACCATATATTTTTGATGAAAGAATTAATTTGAGTTAATGCTAAGTAATGTGAAGTGAAGTATGTATTTTTTATAAAAATTGTTAGAATGCATGTTTCTATTTTTAATTTTTCAAATTCGACTATAAATGACACAATGGGTTGTGATTCTTTTATTAATATTGTAAAATCTTCATGTTTATGATGTATATAAAAATTTATCTTCTCACCATATATTTTTGTTGAAAGAATTAGTTTCACTTAATGCTATGTAATGTTAAGTGAAGTCACTTTTCAAAATCAGATTTAAGATTTAAGTTTTAGGCTTAGGGGGAAGAGAGAGAGGGAGCGATGGTGACATAGAGATAGAGAGACAGGGGTGAATGGGTAAAAGGTGAATCAGAGAGAGAGTCTAAGAGACTAAGATATATTTAAGGGAGAGAGAGAGTTGGGGGATGGGAACGGGGAGAGAGAATGAGAGAGAAGAAGAGAGAGGGATTAATATTGAAAGAGTAAGAAAGGGAGAGAGGGAAGGAGTGAAAGAGACATAGAGAAACAGAGAGAGAGAGGGAGGGTGGGTGTGGATATCAAGAGAGAGAGGGAGAGAGAGGGACATGGAGAATGAGAGGGAGGAAGAGCGAGAGGAGGGAGAGGGCATGAGAGATAGGGAGAGCGAATGAGGAGGAGGGAGATAAAGAGGGAAAGAAATATTGAAAGTGGGAGAGGGGAGAGAGAAAGAGGTAGTGAGAATGAGAGTGAGAGTGACAGGAGGAGGGAGAGAGGGGAAGAGATTTAGAGAGAGAGAGATTGAGAAGGATATAATGTTAGAGAGGTTCTGTGAGAGAGTCATTCTTAGAGTGAGAAAGAGAAATATTGGGAGACAATGAGCGAGGGAGATATCAAGAGACAGGGAGAGAAAGTGAGAGAAATAAATTGAGATATAGATGAATAGAGGGAGGGAAACAGAGAGAAGGAGAGGGCGGAAGGGAAGAGGAGGTAGGAAGGGAGTGAGCAAGAGAGAGAGAGAGAGAGAGAGAGAGAGAGATACAATATTATAGAGAGAGCGCGAGAGACACATAGTAATATTCATAGACAAAAATATTGAGAGACATTGTGAGAGAGAGAGATAGCATGAGTGAGATAGAGCAAGAGTTACAAAGAGTGAGAGAGAGTTCGTTGTTGAAATTTAACATTTGTTTCCGCATTTGTTTTTTGAACAGTTTTGTTGTGCTTTATTTCCACCTTAAATTTATAGATAAGACAAGGTAATTGATTGTGGAGGTGAACCAACATAGATCTATCTTTACTTTAGATCTATCAAGTACTAAGAGGAATCAAATGTTTCAACGTGAAACCCTCTTTTGTCGGCGCAAAACTCAAAGAAAGGTTTGCAACTTGAAAGATCTTATCACTCTATCTACTTAATAGGTTTGAATTTAAGATGGATCTAGGATAGTTTTTATAGAAGATGCATTATAAGGAAAGTATGGATGTTTATCAAGAATGAATTGATGTCTTCTAACATTTATAATTAATTTATATAACTATGATCATGTTAAAGATGTTGAATATAATTGTAAATAACATAAACAAATATAAATAATATCAATAATCCTGATACATAGAATGTAATGGTCCTCATATTTTCAATATTCATGACTTTTGTATTGGACTAAATGATCAAAATTTTAGTTCAAATAAGAAATTAAACAATTAATAAAATATTTTATTTACGTAAAATTCATCAAAAATGTTGAAAATGTAGATGTTAATTGTTTTAGAGAGGAGGCATAAAATAACAAGTTTTATTTGGTATTATTTATTTTGCAGTAATATAAATATATTTCAACACAAAATTCATCATTTAAAAAGAGAGTGACAATTTAGTTTTTATGTCGATATTTTGACTACACTAGATTTATGGTTAGCTTAAAACAACATAGTAACAATTAACTTTTATTTACATCAAATTATCCCTACATTGCACAATCTAGGTTAAGATGCATGTTTTCCCCTCTAGTATATTCTCTCCCTTTACAAGTTCTGTTGCTAGCGGGTGGATATATTGTGACAACACATTATTAGTTGCCACTCAGTTCAAAGATCTATAGTTTCCGAGAGTCATAAAATTATGTTTTTCATTATTCGTCGTGGAATCAAGCATATTAGTAGACATGAAAGCACCAGTTAATAGGTTACTAGCACACCAAATAATTTTTAATAACCTCTCTATATCTCAACAACGATCTTCTAAATTTTCAATGATGGTACGTTTTCTTTCTATCCATAGCTATATGAATACGAAATTGTACATATTAGTGTTACAATTCATGGAGTGAAGTCATCATATATGTAGTAAAGGCTAGACCAAAATATGTTTCACACAAGGGCATAAACCGTCATAATACCTACACATCTCCCTTATACTAGGATTTAGGGCATCATTCATATAATCAACGTAGATTAGCCCAGCCCAGCCTAATCTAGAATACACTATTCTATCCTAGCTTAGCCCAGACTAGCATTGCCTAGCTTAGCCTAATCTAGCCTAATCTAACCTAGCCTATCTACCCTTTCCTAGCCTAGCCTAGCCTAGTCTAGCCTAATCTGGCATAGCCTAACCTAACTTAGCCTAGCGTAGCATATCCTAATCTAATATAATCTAGGTTAATCTAGCCTACCCCAATCTAGCCTAGCCGCTAGGCTGATCTAGCCTGGCCTAATCTAGCATAGCCTAGCCTATCCTAAACTAAAATAACTTTTCCCAACCTAGCTTAACCTTAACTAGCCTATCGTAAATGAGCCTAGCCTAACCTATCCTAAACTATATTACCTAACTTAGCCTAACACATGTTTAATCTAGCCTAAACTAGTTAGCCTAGCCCGTCTTGGGCTTAGCCTAGGCTAGGCTAGCCTAAACTAGCTTGGCCTTCTCTACCCTATCCTAAGCTAGCCTAGACTAGCCTAGGCTAGGCTAGCCTATCCGAGCCTTGCCTAAGGTAGTCTACTCTAGCCTACCCTACCCTAGCCTACCCTAAACTAGCCTAGGCTAGCCTAGCCTAAAATAAAAATTGTCAAAAATATTCAAGTTTAAACATTTTAGATTACCTAGCCTAGCCCCTCTCTCTCTTCCTTCTTGGCCTTTCTTGTCCCTCTGTAACCCACCCTCCCTTCATATATCTCTCCAACTTAGTTTTATTAGCATCTATATCTCTCCATTTCTCTTTCCCTATAAACATCCTCGTTATGCGTTATCTCTATTTTACTTGTTTTCTCAAGTTTTTTACTATATTTTAGGTGATTTATAGGATTATGTCTCCATATTTCCCCCTCTGCTACTCTCACATTATTCCCCTCTGAAACTTCTCTCTCTTTCAACATCCTCGCAATGATTTATCTCTATTTTATTTCTTGTTCCTAGGGATTTCACTATATTTTAGGTTAGTTACATTATTTCCTCCCCCTCTTGCCCCTCCCTCCCTCTCCCTTTGTTCCCAATCAAAACCTCCTTCATTTTCTCCTACATGCCCTATGGCTCTCGCTCTCTCACTGCCCCACAACCTCCTCACCAAAATCATTCCATCTCTGTCATGCCCTACCTCTCTCTCTCTCTCTTCCACCTATAATCTCACTCACTATCCATCTCTCAGTCCAAAATTCCCTTTGTGTCTATCTCTCTCCCATATCATCTCACTCCCTCTCTATCTCTTAGTCCCAAAATATCTCTCCCCCTTCCCCTATTAGATCCTCTCTTTCACTTCTAACCTACCTCTCTCATCTCACTCTATCACTCTGTATCATCCCCTATGTCTCTCACTCACTTACTCTCTATATCTCATTCCCAAACTCTCTCTCTCCCTCTCCCCCAATCATTCTATCTCTCTTTCTCTCCCTTCCCCAAATATGTCACAATAGCTCCTTATTTATGAAAAATTCCCAAAAAATGCTCTTGTGATCCCTCACGCTTCTTTCCCTATTATGTCCCCTCCACTATTCACCACAACCATCTATCACTCTCCTATCTTTAGCTCCCTCTCCATCCCTCTCTCTAGATATCCCACCACCACTCACCCATTATTTCTCCACTATCCTCTCTCTAGGCCTCTCTCCCTCTCCCTCTCTTTCCCTATCCCTCTCCCTCTTCCACTTTCCATCCCATACTCTCTAGCCCACTCTCTCTCTACCCATTACCCCCCTGGTCCCTCTAAATTTCTAGTTTTCTCTCTTTTCTCGTCACACTTGAATTCTATCAATATTTCCCTCACTCACTCTATCCCTATTTCTCCCTTCATCACTCTCGCACCTCCGTCTCTCCCTCTCAATTACTCAATCATTCTCTTTTTCTCTCTCACCACACTATCTCTTGTCTCCTTTGTCCCTCAGTTACACTTTATCTCTCTCTATATACCCCTCTCTTTATCTACCCTCTCTCTCTCCCTCTCTCTCTCTCTCTCTACCCATCCCCTCCACTCTCTCTCTTATTTCCTCTCCCTCTACATCACTCTATTCTCCCCGCAACTTCCATCCATCCCTACCTCTCTCCCTCTCTATCTCTCCCTTTCATGCAAATCAAAATTTACACTATGTTACACAAGTACAAGCCCAACCGAGTTTCTAATTCCTAAATGTATTTCAAATTTAAAAAAATCTATGATGTCTATATATAATATCATAATATATTATATATATAATATATATATAATATATTATTATAAATTCTATGAAATCATTTAAAGATAATAAATTATAATAATTATAAATTAGGTAACTAATATTCTCAAACGCGTATATATTTAGCTCACTTGACTGAAATCACAAAATTCTTGTTAGATTCTCGTGTATCACCAACTTAGTTTAAAAAAAAATACAATTGTGACTTATCTAAATCAATATACACACCTAAATACTCCATCCAGTCTTCTAATGACAACATTAAGTTTATTTCTTCCCTATATGTTGGGACTCCAATCAAAATTGTGTCATCAAAAAATTGTTTGTGAGAGATATAAGGCCTCCTCCATATAAACACATGAATTCCATATTTCTTTGTGAATTAGATACCTTAAAGGTTCTCCCAAGACCCTCGAGTATTAGGACAAAAAGGAATGGAGAAATGGGATATGATTTCCTTATTCCCATAAAATAATTGAAAGTGGAGTAGTGAGTTCTATTGAGAATAATATAAAATAATCAAATGGTGACCAAGGAGTTGACTCAGGTAGTCATGATTCATTGGAGAAGCCAAAAAATTTGAGTACGTGTTACAGGTATGGCCATATTATATTGTGGAAATATTTTGAGATATCCACCTTAATGAGCATGCTAGATTTCCTATTTTTGTTTAAAGATTAAAAACATTTTAGAGTTACAATAATTCCATTACAAATTTGTTTGATCTATGACATATCTAGTTTTCTTTGTCAAGATGATTTCTAGAAATGGGGGCTTTAACTAATTTGTAATTACCTTAGAGATGACTTTATAGCTTATGTTACATAATGAAATCAACCTAAACCCATCTAGATCACGAGCCTTATCAAATTTGGGAAATGATGTAAGAAGAATTGTGTTCAACATAGGGAATAGAGGTCTTGTACTTTTAAATTCCTTCACTAGAGGATAGATTTAATTTCCTAAAAAACATCAACAAGCCTAAACTAAATGAGTAGTAAATTCATTAGGTTTAGTGGCCTCTTTTTGAGGAATAAAGGGTATCTCCATCATTAGTCTCGTATTGTGGTACTATTTCACTAAAGAGGGCATATTTTATGTGATATCTTGGATTGCTTGCAATCTATTAGAGTTAGTTCTTTCAAAACTAACTTCTATAAGCACATGGATTTTTCCTATAGATCCTTGTGATTTGTGATATTTTCTCCTTATTTCATCATTGAGAGAGAATATTTCTTGTGGTTCCTATGCTTCATCATGGTTTTCTGGAATGATTTTTTGGTTTTTTCCTTTTCTTTAACAAGTTAATTCTAAACTTTTACTTCCATAGGATCTCCTCTTATTTCCTAAATTCTTCTATCTAAGTGAGGTGATATCCATTTTGTAAATCATGCTCCTTTCTTACACCTTCTATGCTTATTTGTTGTTATATTTATTCAATTTATTTGGGTTTAAAGATATTTCCGAGCTCTTGAAGTTTCTAGTCTCTTGAGTTTCTATTGAAATTTATCCATGCATGATACTCATTATACTTTTTTTACTTCCCACCAAGATTTTTATTTACCGAGGAAGGATGGATCCCTAATCCATAGACTTTCAAACCTCAAAGGCCTATTTCCAGGTTTTACATTGAGATCCTCGTTAAGAAATAGTAGTTAACAATCAAAACATGTAAGAGGGAGGAACAAAGCCTCGGAAAAAAAAAATCCTTCTCTAGAAGGAGTTATGATATTAGAATCATATCAAAATGAGAAGTTATTTTATGCTTACATCCTTACCTATTGTTGTAGGTGTAGACTCCATTGGAAATCTCCATTTATGCAACGCCAAACTGTCTAATTAGATTCATGAACTAATGAGAATCCAATTCTATACACCAAATGCCTCCATTTTCTTCATTGAATTATTCGACCATATTAATGTCACTTCCTACTATAAATAGTTCATCTTACCACAAGGCTTTGGTATTGCCTAAATTATGTAGAAATATCACATTTGTCACTACCATATTTCAAGTGTAGATAGTCATATTACATCCCTTTTCAATTGATCCTACATAGAGAAATTTCCCTAATATTATTATAGGAGCTACCATCTAATCTATAATATCTACCTCATTTGAATTACATAGAATCACTGACCGTGTCGCTTGTCCTATCGAATACAATACTATAGTTTTACAAGCATTTCAATAGTAAAAGGCTATTGATTATATCTTTTTACCTGAACACTTTTTTTTCTTCCGACATGGCCATTGTAAGGATATCCATACTAATTTTATATTTGAGAAGAATTCACTTTCAATGGTAATTGAGGCAACACACATTCCATAAAATTTTCGTTCCAAAATTTGACTAATTATTCTCACACCATTTTAATAAAAAATGTTATGAACTTAACGACAACTCTATGAAGTTTCCTTTTTTTGTAGAGGTTGCAAAAATCATCTAATTCAAAAATTTTTGATACAACAACAACCAATTTTTTAACATAATTTTGTCACTTTATACTTTATTATACTTGATGACCCCATTTTTTTGGAGGGGTTTATTTTTGACACTTTAATTTTTGTTATGTTTTTAGCATGGATAATTACTTTTTCAAATGTTGGTTATTTAACAATTTTTTAAGTCTTCTTCTTATTCTTCCTTGAGATGTTAATTTTTTAAGTATTTTTCAGGTTTATTGTTTTTATTTTTCTTTTCAATTTTTTTGTAAGGGAATTTTTTTTTTTTTTTGCAAAGAAAAAATTTCGATATTTTAAATCTCATATTTTCATATTTGTGTATCATTAACATAAAATAATTATAAAAAAAAAAAGAAATAATGTTAAACATTTGAAAAAAAGAATACACAATTTGAATATAGATATAATAAAAAAACACATTTTGGAACTTTTGTTTGCTAAAAATGGCATGTCAAATAAATGAATTTTATGGGAAATTTTGAAAAAAAAAAGACTTAAAACTAGCATTTTTAAGAATTTATGGGAAAACCTAATAATTTTCAAAGTTTGTTTTTTCAACAAATAATGATTCACATAAACATTACAGTGAAAATTAGCTAAAGAAATATTAAACATATAAAAAAGAAATTAAACACTTATTCTTATCACAAAATATCAAAGTCAGAACATTACAAGAATAACTAACAAACAATTATGAAAGCTGACCTTAATTTTCAAGAATAACATAAATTTAATCAACAATATCATATAATCCATGTTCATCATCGTCTAGAAATTCATTATTGTCTTCTTCCATGGAATTTCTTGCTTCAGTTTGGCCATTTTCCTCTCCTATTAGACTTTTGATGTCTACAAATTTCCAAAATTATCCCTTGCAAATTATTCTATCTAACAATGGTTGAGGTTCCTTTTCCTTTTTTGCCACAAGTGATTCATTAAATTACCTTTTCGTCAATCCAACTTGCATTGCATCTCGAAGAAATTTAATAGGATTAATTCTTTGTTGAATAAATATTTATCATAAAGTACAAAATAAATAATTAAGTAAATTATTATAAACACATAAAAAGGAAAAGATAAAATATTGATGTTGTTAATTTTTTACAGGCCTACATTCTTCTTTTCTTTAACAATTTCATTTTATCATTAATACATTAATTTCACCATATATCAATCATTACATTATTCATGTCTACACCATTATCCATTACCATATGAAATTATATAGAAAGAACATCATCATCATCATCAATGCAATGGAACATAAAGGAACAATGGAAGAAAAACATGCAGAGGTATAGAGACACCCAGATTGGTCTGAGACCAGGGAAAATTCCACTATGGGTAAAACCCTTGAAAATAATATTCTTCTTAGATCATCATCAAATCAATCAATTTTGGAGTATCTCATCAAGTGGAAGAACTTATCTAGTGAAGATTCGACATGGAAGGATGAGAATTTTATACAGAAGCATCCAAAACTACTCAAGTGTTGAGGACAACGCTTTTCAGAAGGAGACGGGCATGTTAGGCCCCTATAGTATTAGTGATTCCACCATTACTATTTTCATTGTATCCCTTATTGTTATTATTGTGCCCCTATTATCCCCATATTGTTATTAGTATGCCCCATAGAAACACACTATTGTTATTTTTGTGCCCTTATGTTATTACTGTTATGTCGGCTTGATTACACTATGACCCCTTAGACTCCTATATATACAAGAGAGATTTAGTCATTTGTATCATCCAAGAATTGTTCATTTGTGTAATGTAAAGGAGGTTGTACCCTCGAAGAGGATGAATTCTAAGGCATTGTTCTATTTCTCTATCTTTTTGTGAGATGGTTTCCTAAGAATCTACAATTTTTTGCCAACAATATTGTAGGCTATCAAGGTGTCTCACCAAGCTCTCATGTATGCATCAAAGGTTCCACTACAAGCTATAATCAAACCAAAAATATCACAGTTGGAATCTTTTCTCTGATAAAAAAAGTCATCAACAAGATTTGTTTAAACTTGTATGACACAAGCTCCGTTAGCATTAAGTGCTCTAGCTATTTTCTAAGGTTTCATCTCACAAGCCTTACGTCATGCAAAATGTTAATGCTTGTGTTGAGATACTTCTCCTAATTTTATCTCACACAAACCCTAGTTCCCAATAATTCACCAAAGCTTTGACCCTTGCATTACAAAAAAAGGGCTACAATATGATTACATCAAGAAGATATGGATGATCTAGTAACTAAGTTGTGAGAATGACGATGCTCTACCCCTTTATAAGATAGGTCAATTAGGAAAATAATATAAAATGGATCGAGTGGACAAAATCCTAATATAAGTTATTAGGGTATATCCACATCACGGTAGTTTACTGAAGATGTACAAGTGCCATGTGGTGATTGAAAGTGACCTCCAATGTGGCATGGTATTTAAGATAAGGATCCACAATTCAAGCACTCCTCATGACATGGTTTTGTGCTCTCTAAAAGAGGATCCAAGCTTTAATTCTCCTCAACATGTCCTAATTCAAAACAAACTCCAAGTATTGCACTCTCGAAGCAAGAATCCCTCAATACAACTAGGCAACATCTTAGACTATGACATCTTCTTGTAGTTGTCCTAGGGAGGAGTGCCTTTACTCCTAGTGCATGTTACGATGATCCATACTTATGTGGGAACACAACAGAATAAAAATATAAACATAAACACAGGGTTGAGGTAGAAATAAAACTTCTTGTCATTAATATCAAAGAATTCAAATATGCTTGCATACAAAATGGAAATAAACTAGCTCGAGCAATGGTAGGATATCTCTAAGAAGAGATGTCGGGGATACATGCCTCTAAACTATGTTACAATGAGGCTTGAAGACCTATCTATTATTGAGAAACAATGGAGAACCCTAAACATCCAAAAAGCTAACCCCAAGAGATGAAGCACGAAAACAATGGGGTTGAATGGGGTAAATTGGTACATCAAATTTCTGGGGTCGTAACTTTGGCATCTGATCTTCATTTGGCCATCATCATACCTCATTTCGAAGATCTTTAAGATGAGACCAAAAATGAATCGGTAAGCCTATTTAGGAGCGACTTTGACTTTGTGTTTTCCCTAAAAATGTTGTTTAGGGCCCCGAAATGGCTCCAGAAGTTTAGGGCCCAAAAATCTACCAAAAATTGTAAATTGTGCTACAATTAAGGAAACCAAAAAACTAAAATAGAAAGTGTTGGCATCCAAGTGGAATAGGAAAGTGGCCACTAATATCCACCTCGATCATCAACCATGCTAAATATAGTAAACTATGGTTGACCATGGTAACCTTAGATAACTATGGTCAATCATAGTAAACCACAGTGATCAACATGGTTAAGGTATCGCTAAAAATGTATGATTATTGTTAAACATCTCGAACTATTTTTTTACTATGGTTAATGATTTTTTGACTCGAATTGAACATGGTTGACTATGGTTGTTTATGTTCACCTTTGAAGGGTCGACTATGTTTAACTATGTCATCAAGCTAAATATTGCTAAATATGATTAACATAGGGTCGACCAAGTTTGATCATGGTCAATTATTTAAACATTGCCTATCAAGTTTTGACTACATTTATCTAATTTGGTTGACTATGTTGAACTATTAATATTAATCAATAATAGTATGCAATTATATTTTACCAAAGTTGAAGAGTGTTGATTTTCAAACATACTCAGACATAGTTTGGCAATGGTTGAACATGGTTTGATCATGATTGACTATTAATATTAATGTTAAATCATATTATATTATATTATATTAAAACCAAACCTAATTTTTTTATAAAACCTACCCACTTACATATTAAAACTTTGAAAACATAAATACATGATTTACATTATTTGATAATCTCATATCACACTAAAGAATTAAAACCTTCATTTTCATATTATTCTAAAATCATTTCGTATGTATAATATATAATGATTTTATAAAATATATATATATATATATATATATATATAATATATATATATATAACGAATGTGTGATATTATATTATATTAAAACATGTCATCAAATGAAAATTTAAGTGTTATAGTTATGCCTCCAAAGTTCCAACAATGGTTCTAGAATATATCTATAATATATGTACATAGTAACCATTTTAGGATGGGTTACAACTATGGTTGCAAAATTTGTACACACACACATACGGTTTTATATATGTTATTTATATTACTTGTATTAAGGATTTAACGCAATAATATTAATAAATAATGAATATTGTTGATATTCATAAATTATGATTTTATATTAGTTAATAATCAATCTATTAATACTTTATGTGTCTTAATATACTAATAAATGATTGATTACGACCTACTATAATTGTTAGTGTTTAATAAGATTGAAAATGAGAAATTATAATTAATTAAAGTTAACCATTAATGATTATGTTAGTAACACTAACAATTTGAGCTAGTTAACAAAATATATAAAAATATTACTAAATAATTATTATATAAATAATTAACAATATTTAACCTTTACATTAATAACATTAATGTGAATATTTGTATTGTCAATATTTATTTTATTATTATTATTTTTAATGTATAAATCGTAACTATTATGAACATTGTTTATGAATATTAATGATAATACATAAATTTTATTAATGTTAATATTATAGCTTAATTGCTATATATATTAATTTATATATATATATATATTATATATATATATATAATATTATATATAATACTACCTAAGCACCCACGGGGGATTTGAACCGGTGACCTATCACAAGGAGTGCCTCAACAATGCACCCATTCACCGTCAATCCAAAGCCCCATGGGAATAATTTTTGATATATTAATATATGTGTAATACTTGTACTTATAGATAATAATATATTAATAACAAACCTAATGTTATAGAGTATATTTATTAAGCTTATTTTATTGTTTATTGTACTATACTTATTGATTGTGATTTAGTATATTAGTTAATATTTTATGGTTGAGTTATCTTTTAATATGTTAATTTTTATTTAAAAATATAGATTCTTAAATCTTATTATTTTAATTAATTAATATTTTAATATTTTTATTCTTAATATAAAATTTGTTAATTTTATTATTAATGTATTATTATTGTAATACTAAAAGAAACCAAATCTTTTTTTATAAAAGATCTTCAATCGTTGATAACTGATCGTTGTTTACCTTAGTTTTATAATATAACTATTTACGCTCGTTATTTTTAATTAAAGTTTAATATAAAACTGAAAACCTAAATTTGAAATTAATTCGATTATTTTGAATTAAACCTTAATTTAAAACTCAAAACCTCAATTATTTGTGCACTATGTTAGTCATTCTTTAACAAGTGTATTACATTGCAATTCTATTACATTACAATTTTGCAAGAAGAGTTGTAGCATACATTGGCTAAACTCTCATAGAAAATTTCACTTCAATCTAAAATTCAAAACCTATATTTGAAACTCCTTCCTCCACTATGTGAGCTATTCTTTAACAAGTGTACTGGATTGCAATTTTATTGCATTGCAATTTAAAAAAAAGAGTTGTAGTGTACATTAGCTAATTTATCATAACAAATTAGACCATTGTTACATGTTTTTTTATTTTTTTGTTGACTAGCGGAATCGGTAACGGTGGTGGTATTGTACCCATGTTACACGGGGTTGAATCCCACTAGCTACCACTATAACCTCTACGAGGAACCACCTAACCTGCAAGAACGACCCTCGGTTAAGACGAGAATTGAACTCGTAACCTCCACAACGGCACGGATGACTTAGCAGATCATCCAATGGTCACGAGACCAAACCTTTGCAGGTGAAAGGTGAGTGGGCTTGGCCCAAGCAAGTCACTCCTCGCAACTAGTCAATGCCCTTGCTCAGCTTTGAGCACAAGACATCACCGTCTTTACGAGTCTGACTTTACCAATCAGCCGCCTCCGCCGACCTTAAAAGGTGAGTGGGCTTGGCCAAGGCAAGTCACTCCTCACGACTAGTCAACGCCCTCGCCGAGGTTTGACCACAAGCCCTCGCCGTCTTTACGAGTCCGACTTTACGAACCAGCCACCTACGCCGACCTTAAAAGATGAGCGGGCTTGGCCTACGCAAGTCACTCCTTGTGACTAGTCAACGCCCTCGCTCAGGTTTGAGCACAAGACCTCACCATCTTGATGAGTCTAACTTTACCAACAAGCCGCCTCTGCCAACCTTCATTGTTACATGTCTTCATAAGCGTATTAATATTTATTTTATTAAGACTATTTTAAATTTATTTTATTAATAATAGAAATAATAATTTTAACTTTATTTAAACTTTAATTGTAGTTTTAATATTTGTATTTTGTAATTAAAATACATTAATATTAATAATAGTATAAAATATATTTTTGATATTAAATTAAAATTTTTGAGAAATACAACATTGTTTTTTTTTTTAGGTTTACAAATCTTATCCCAGGCTACCAAGGCCCATTTCTTTCTTTCCTCCCCCTTACCCAAAAGAAAGTTCCATTGAATGGTTCTAAATTGATGCAAGACTCCTTTGGGAGCTGGAACGGCTAAAAGAATGAAGATGGGGATTGATTGAAGTACAACTTTTGTAAGCACCAACTGTCCTGCTGTCACAGATCTTATATAGTAAACAATTTTTTTTTTATATATTTACTTATTAATGAACCTCATAATTAACCAACTGTCATAACTTCATGCTAATATAACGTTAAAACTAATATATAAAATGATCATATCGTTTTCCATGGTTCGGTGGTTAACCTATGTATGCAATTACCTATGCATACGATGGTCACATGTGGCATGTCACCATACCACCTCCACTACCACCTGGGATTGCATTTAATACCAGGCAAACAACTGGGTTAGCTGGCTTGTGTGATATTACACTTACCGTTCGGACAGAACAGTTGGCCGCTCCGCGCTACTCCGCTGATACGATCATTGGAGTGTGCAACAGGGTAGCTGAAGGAAATTAATGGTTTTAATTAATGGTTTTTTATTAATGATCCAGGCTTCTGCCGCTTCCTCTTGTTCCCCATCAAAATGTGGCGGTTTAATTTTGCAAAATTCTCCTTGTAATTCTACCTTTTGTCTTTCTGAGGTTTGCTGGTCGAATACATTATCGGAGCATTCTTCCATTTCCTCCGATCCTTCTGGGGGTATGTGATGGTTCTGCTCTTCAGACATCCTTTGCTGTTCGGCACTAGGATTAGCTGGTAACTGATTTTGTTTATCCGACAAACTCTTTAAGATTCTTTCTTGTTCCAATGTTATCTGAGCATTGTCTTCCCGGAGTCGAGCCATCTCATTCTTTAGTTCTTGTACTGTTTCCAAAATTGCTTGATTCGTAACTCTGGCTTCCTCTCCAAGTTGCACCCATAATTCTGGGTTATTCTCTGGACCGGGTACGCCTTGTCCCATTACAGGTCGTCGTGCTATGTTATCCATTCTTCTCATGTCTTCGTCCTCAAATCCTGAAACCTGTACCTCATCCAGCAACAGAAGGAAAGATTCAAGAATATTATCGGTAATGACCTTTGTTAGTTATTTAATACAGTGTCCTTAATTTGTCATTGTTGTTTTGCCCAGAGGCCACAGTGCTGTAGCTGGGCTCTGATACCATATGTCACAGATCTTATATAGTAAACAATTTTTTTTTTATATATTTACTTATTAATGAACCTCATAATTAACCAACTGTCATAACTTCGTGCTAATATAACGTTAAAACTAATATATAAAATGATCATATCATTTTCCATGGTTCAGTGGTTAACCTATGTATGCAATTACCTATGCATACGGTGGTCACATGTGGCATGTCACCATACCACCTCCGCTACCACCTGGGATTGTATTTAATACCAGGCAAACAACTGGGTTAGCTAGCTTGTGTGATATTACACTTACCGTTTGGACAGAACAGTTGGCCGCTCCGCGCTACTCCACTGATACGGTCATTGGAGTGTGCAACAGGGTAGCTGAAGGAAATCAATGGTTTTAATTAAGCCCTGAACCCCTCGAGATACCATCCAGTATGGACGCTCAGGATTTATCCTTAAAGATCAACGGTGTTAGTTCACAGCTTTCGAATCAAAAAGGAAGGGGTTAGGGTTTCATGGCATTTGCATTGTTATTGCGGGGCAACCTCTGCTGCCGCTGGTTAGCTCTATGGCTGAGGTATACCATCTCTGTTTAACTGTTATTTGGTACACCCTTACCCTCGGCTAGTTTGGTTTGTATATCCATCGAGGTCGATGTCGATACAGCTACTTCCGGGTTGTGATGTCCGCGCTCTTTCCAGATCTCTATGATGCCTATCTTTGTAACGGCGGCATAACGGGTTTCCCTCAGGTAACCGTGACACTTTTCTCTGTACAGAGCCAAAGTTTTACTACTGTTGGTTTATTCTTTATGCTATTGTTTGATCAGACATGCGTGGTGACTTTGTCAGGTTACTGGAGGCGAGGGTTCGGCGATGGAGGTTATAGAACTCCGGTTTTCATCGCATTCCCAGGTGAGTTGCTCTAACCATTTGAGCTATGAATTCCATTAATCTGAACTTAGTCTGAAAATACTTTTCTTCCTGTCAGGAGTGTCTTCTGAACTTCTATGAGGCTTGATCGAGTTATGACGCCTTGGCAAGATTCTCTAGTTATAGAGGGTTTCATAATGCCATGGTCGGTTCTGGGTAGCTCTGTTTCGTTAAGATCTGGGTTAGGGTTTAGTGTCTGAGTCGACTCGAGCCTTCTCGAGCGACCGTGAATATTTTGTTATTGAATTGAACAGTTTTATTGGGGTAGGCTGTCCGCTTACCACCCGCAGAACGAATAATGACTCGAGGGTATCCAGTTCCAGTTCTACATGAGTCTTCAGGGTTTATACTGTGTGTAATTTAACTGTTTTATATATGTATAATTCCACACTGTTATATCGCAAATGGTTATTAATATTATGGTCCCGTTTTGCACAGTTGGATAGTGTTTCTTTGCGTTTACTCGTTTCTATTACAGGATTTGCTCATGAGGGTTCTGTTTTGATATGTTAGCGGCATGCTTTATTTCAGTTTTAAAAATATATATATTCCTCTGTTGGTTATTTGAAGCGCACCGTCCCTGCAGTCGTGTGTGCGTAATCTGTGGTGAGAATAGTTTTGCTGCCTATTGGGGTGGAATACGCCCCACAGAATTGCTTTCAATGACTGCTGTTTTACATACACGATTATGATAATGTCGTCTCTACTTCTCGACTTATGTTTTATGTGTATATATTCTCCTGTCAATGAGGTTCATGACAGAGTTCTATCGAACTCACCGTATATTGCATGTTACAGGGTACTTGCATATATCTGGTTATTTGTTTTCTGGTCATGATCATTTCAATATATATATGTTTCCGGCCGACTCCATTATCTCCTTCGGAGAGGGGTCTGAGCTGGTCTCGAGTATCCTCACGGTAAGAATGCCGAGAAGTGAAATTCCAGGGGATCAAACCCTCCTGGTCCTGTCCCTGGTGACTAGCTTTTCCTTCATGAATAAGATGTTAATTGCTTAATACTACTTTATTCTACATTTCGTTTGTTTTTCTGTTTACCGTCCAGCTCGAATAATAGAATATTACATGGCTTTTAAATTGTATTCATACGGTAATGGACAGTACAATGTACTTCTTCTTTCTGTTTCATAATCATTAAGAATTCCAGGTATTAACCTTTCTGAGTCTGGATACTCATTTACTGGACAGTTAACCTTAAGAATAATTTAACAGATTTAATTTTTTTACAGGAAAATGAATAGATAAATTACTCTGTTCATCTTGATTTATTTTCCTATCGTTTTATCTTGTTCTTTCCATTTATTGTAGGCAACAACTTCTGCAACTTTTATAATATAACCCTATCTTCAGATAACAAAAGAGTCTTACATTACAGATAAGCAAAAGAGTCTTCACCTAGGAGAATAATTTCTACATTATTACTGTAACCATAACCATAATTAACTTACCTGTGTCGTGCCTGATTTATTTCTCTGCCTTCTCAACCTGAAGAAATCTCTGCAGAGCTTGTTATCCTCCCAGCCACGAGATCAGTCGTCTTGACTTGACTCTCTCCCCCAAGCTCACTTGTAGGCCACTGCCTTCCGCAAGATAATGCACGCTAATAGCAGTGCAGTATGATGCACAACAGTGCTGGTACTATCTGATCTTCACCAGACATAGTACCCTTTTCTTTTCTTCTCTTCTTTTTCCTCCTGTCTGTTCCTCAACAGCCCAGGCCCCTCTTTCCTCTTTTCCATTTCTATGGTAAGGAAAGGTGGTTAGGGTTGCCCCTATTACTGGCAACCGGTTCTTTTAACTAAGCAAGAGGAAGTAAAAATAACTTTTTCTCTCAAAGTCACTTCCCTATTACTTAATTCATAATTTCGAATAAATAACATTTCAATAATAATAAAGTAAAAATCCTGTTTTCATATTTACCTAACACGGTAACTTAGAAATTTACTCATATAACTGTTTGGTCATTACATCTCCTCCCCCTGAGATTGGACACCGTCTCGGTGTCTTACAGTCATGAACAGGTCTGGATATGTTTTCTGCATCAATTCCTGGTCTTCCCAAGTGGCCTCCTCGGGACCAAAATGTTGCCATTGTACCTTAACTTGGGTAATAACTCGTTTCCGCAGCTGCACTTCTCTCTGGTCGAGGATGCTCAGCGGTTCGACTAGCACTTCTCCTTCCGGTTCGACCTGCATTACACAATTTCTAAGTTAGTTTTCCTTCCGAATAGGATTCTTGCTTGAATCTTAATTGTAACAGTAACCCCACCTGTATATCCTACCATCGGATTACATGCTTAGGGTCATACACATACTTCTTTAGAACTGAAACATGGAATACGTTATGGACTCGAATGTGACTTGGCAAGGCCAGCTGGTAAGCCAGTGGTCCGATCCTTGCTAGTATCTGAAAGGGTCCACAATATCTAGGTGCCAATTTAGCGCAACGCGCCCATTGCAGGGTACTTCTTTTGGCCTGAATTCGAATATACACATGATCCCCAACCTGATATTCCTTAAATCTCCTTTTCTGATCAGCGAAGTTCTTTTGTCTATCCTGAGCCACCTTCAGATTAACACGTACTCTTTTTACCATGTCCTCCATTTCTTTAAGCATGTCAGGTCCTAGACTTAATTTATCTTCCGGTCCTCCCCAGCTGGAGGGTGTACGACATTTTCTGCCATACATAACCTCGAAGGGGCTCATTTGAGTTGAAGTGTGATACCCATTATTATATGCGAATTCAACCAAATGTAAATATTCTTCCCATCATGTGGGTTGTTGCATAACATATGCCCTTAGCATGTCCTCTACCACTTGATTCACTCGCTCCATCTGTCCATCAGTTTGTGGATGGTACGCTGTGCTAAAATTCAGCTGAGTACCTAAATCAGCAAACAACGTCTTCCAGAAAACTGATGTGAATTTCACATCCCGATCGGAAATTATTTTTTTTGGAAGGCCATGCAGCCTGAATATATTCTGCATAAAAACGTGAGCAATTTGTGCAGCCCTATAAGTAGATTGCACTGGTATGAAATGTGCAGCCTTACTCAATTTGTCCACTACTACCATAATGGAATCATTGTTTTTCTTTGTTCTAGGTAATCCCGTAATAAAATCCATGGAGATGATTTCCCATTTCCATTCTGGGATAGGAAAGGGTTGCAACAGTCCTGCTGGATGCTGATGTTCAGCTTTAATTTGCTGACATTCTAAGCACCGTGCCAAATATTCCACAATGTCCCTTTTCATTCCTGGCCAAAAATATTCCTTCCGGATTGCGGTTATCATCTTTTGATAACCCGGGTGACCATCATAATGGCTGATGTGGAACTCATCCATAATCAAATTTTTAATTTTGCTTTGATTGGGCATGTATATTCTTTGCTTGAAGTAGACAATCCCCGCCTCATCTATCGCATATTCTTGTTGGCTATCCCTTCCAGCAGCTTGCTGTATTTGGTGTTTTAACTGCTGATATTATGTATCTTGTTCTGCAATTTCCTTTATTATATCTACAAAGGGGTTTTCCCATCCAGAAATGGAAACTTCATACAAACTATGCACTTTCCTGCTCAAAGCGTCTGCTACTCTATTAGTATTCCCTTGCAAATGTTTTATATCGAAGTCGAAACCACTCAAAAAATCCATCCACCGTGCTTGTCTAGCGTTTAAGGTAGGTTGGCTGAAATAGTTGGTCAAACTATGGTGGTCCTTGAGCAGTAAAAATTTTCTGCCCATAAGATAATGCTGCCACATCTTTAGAGCGTGTATAACAACAGCTAGTTCCAAATCATAGGCAGAATATTTCTGTTCATGTTCTTTTAATTTACGTGATTCATATGCAATTACTCTGCCTTCTTGCATTAAGACTCCTCCCAATCCTTCCTTACTGGCATTTGTGCAGACCACATAATCCTTATGGGGATCTGCTATACTTAAAATCGGTGCTATAGTGAGTAGATGTTTTAATTGCTCAAAACTTTTTTGGCAATTTGGGGTCCACTGGAATGCCCTCCCTTTCTTTTGTAATGAGGTAATGGGAAAAGCTACTTTCGAGAAGCCTTCTACGAATCTCTTGTAATACCCAGCCAATCCCATAAAAGATCGGACATCCGCTACATCTTTTGGTACAGGCCAGTCCATTATAGCCTTAATCTTTTCTGGGTCTACAGCAATTCCATCCTTTGTGATCACGTGACCCAAATATTGGATTTCCTCCTTAAAGAAATCGCACTTACTAAATTTTGCATATAATTGATGCTCTCGAAGGGTCTGCAATACCATTCGTAGATGTTCATGATGCTCTTCGATTGTGCGTGAATATATTAATATGTCATCAATGAATATTAGCACGAATCGATCCAAGTATGGATGAAAAATGCCATTCATTAAACACATGAAAGTTGCTGGGGCGTTGGTTAGCCCAAACGGCAAAACCACGAATTCATAATGCCCATACCTCGTTCTGAAGGCTGTTTTAGCGATGTCCTCATCTTTAATTCGGATTTGATGATAGCCTGATCGCAAGTCGATCTTGGAGAACACTGTTGCACCCTTCACTTGGTCGAACAGTTCATCGATCCGGGGTAAGGGATACTTATTTTTGATGGTTAACTTGTTCAATTATCTGTAATCGATACACATCCGGAGGGTACCATCCTTTTTCTTGACAAATAAAACTGGAGCTCCCCATGGAGATACGCTAGGGCGAATATACTCCTTATCTAATAACTCTTGCAATTGCATTTTCAGTTCTGTCAGCTCCGGTGTACTCATTCGGTATGGTGCTCTTGATACTGGTGCAGCTCCGGGTATCAGTTCAATGGTAAAATCTATATTCCTTCGTGGCGGTAGTCCGGGGATTTCCTCTGGAAATACATCCATAAATTCCTGTATTACAGGAATACTGTTCAAGGAAACTGATTTATCTTTGGAATTTGCATATCCTACTTGGATAGCATAAACCTGACACCCCTTCCGTATGCATTTCATTAGTTGGTTGGCAGTTATCGGGCGAACCTGCACTGGTTGTTTAATTCCTTGTATTTCTGTCCTGTTTCCTTGCTGATCTCTGTAGTAAATGATCTTAGTTTTGCAATCAACTAAAGACCAGTGTTTTTCTAACCAATCCATGCCGATTAGAATATCATAGGATCCAAGAGGGAGTACATTCAGATCAGCTGTCACTGGCTATTCTGCTATGGTAAATGAGCAATCGCTGACTTTGGCTGTTACTCGTCGCTTGGCTCCGGTAGCTAGTTGCACTAACCAAGGATTTTTAAATTTGACAAGTTGTAATTTACAACGTTCGACTATCTTTGGACTCACATAGCTTAACGTAGCCCCAGGATCAATTAAAACAGATATGGTAAGGTTTGAAATTTTACCTTTGAACTCGACCATTGTTGGCTGGTATTCCGCCTGGCGGTCTTCCAGAGCTGCGTTAATTCTGGGTATACTTCGACCAACCTCGTCCACTGTTGATGCTTCATGGATTTGGGATAATTGTTAAGTTCCTTTTCGCTGTGGACAGTTTTTAATGTAATGAGGTCCTCCACAACCCCAGCACTGTACCGGGGGCCTTGCTGTGCCGTCATTGTCCCACTTAGGTTGCTGTTCACTGACCTTGGACTCATTTGTATTTCTTGACTTGAATGCAGTTCTTCATGCAAATCTGCTGCTTGCTCCTTTGCCATTCCCCTTACTGCTATTGCCGCGATTCCCTTTACTGTTTACCCCTGTCTTGAATCCTCTTTTCTCATTCCATTTTCTGTTAGTAATTTCCCCTTTCTGTTTACTTTGCTGATAACAAATTCTAGCTTTGCGGATTACTTCATCCATTGATTTTGGATTGTCAAATTCAATCCTTTCTCGCATATAGGGTGGCAAACTGCTAACAAATCGTTGGACCTTTGCCTTTTCTTCCCTTATGTATGGTACATAACGGAGTAAGGATGTAAAGCGAGTGATGAATTCGTCCATAGTCTGCTGTCCTAACCGCAAATCATGGAACTCCCTTTCCTTCTCATCATAGAAGCGTTCTGTCAAATATCGTTCTTTAAAGAATCTCTAAAAATTTTCCCATGTAATATTTTGTTCGGTGACCCCCTTTACTATTTTTACCTCTTCCCACCATAAGGTGGCCTTTCCTTGTAATTGAAAAATAGCCAGTCGCGCCTTAAGGTTGTTATCATACTCATAAAGCTGGAAGTACTTGTTCATATTAATAATCCAGGCTTCTGCCGCTTCCTCTTGTTCCCAATCAAAATGTGGCGGTTTAATTTTGCAAAATTCTCCTTGTAATTCTACCTTTTGTCTTTTTGAGGTTTGCTGGTCGAATACATTATCGGAGCGTTCTTCCATTTCCTCCGATCCTTCTGGGGGTATGTGATGGTTCTGCTCTTCAGACATCCTTTGCTGTTCGGCACTAGGATTAGCTGGTAACTGATTTTGTTTATCCGACAAACTCTTTAATATTCTTTCTTGTTCCAATGTTATCCGAGCATTGTCTTCCCGGAGTCGAGCCATCTCATTCTTTAGTTCTTGTACTGTTTCCAAAATTGCTTGATTCGTAACTCTGGCTTCCTCTCCAAGTTGCACCCATAATTCTGGGTTATTCTCTGGACCGGGTACGCCTTGTCCCATTACAGGTCGTCGTGCTGTGTTATCCATTCTTCTCATGTCTTCGTCCTCAAATCCTGAAACCTGTACCTCATACAGCAACAGAACGAAACATTCAAGAATATTATCGGTAATGACCTTTGTTAGTTATTTAATACAGTGTCCTTAATTTGTCATTGCTGTTTTGCCCAGAGACCACAGTGCTGTAGCTGGGCTCTGATACCATATGTCACAGATCTTATGTAGTAAACAATTTTTTTTTTATATATTTACTTATTAATGAACCTCATAATTAACCAACTGTCATAACTTCGTGCTAATATAACGTTAAAACTAATATATAAAATGATCATATCGTTTTCCATGGTTCAGTGGTTAACCTATGTATGCAATTACCTATGCATACGGTGGTCACATGTGGCATGTCACCATACCACCTCCGCTACCACCTGGGATTGTATTTAATACCAGGCAAACAACTGGGTTAGCTGGCTTGTGTGATATTACACTTACCGTTTGGACAGAACAGTTGGCCGCTCCGCGCTACTCCACTGATACGGTCATTGGAGTGTGCAACAGGGTAGCTGAAGGAAATTAATGGTTTTAATTAAGCCCTGAACCCCTCGGGATACCATCCAGTATGGACGCTCAGGATTTATCCTTAAAGATCAACGGTGTTAGTTCACAGCTTTCGAATCAAAAAGGAAGGGGTTAGGGTTTCATGGCATTTGCATTGTTATTGCGGGGCAACCTCTGCCGCCGCTGGTTAGCTCTATGGCTAAGGTATACCATCTCTGTTCAACTGTTATTTGGTACACCCTTACCCTCGGCTAGTCTGGTTTGTATATCCGTCGAGGTCGATGTCGATACAGCTACTTCCGGGTTGTGATGTCCGCGCTCTTTCCAGATCTCTATGATGCCTATCTTTGTAACGGCGGCATAACGGGTTTCCCTCAGGTAACTGTGACACTTTTCTCTGTACAGAGCCATAGTTTTACTACTGTTGGTTTATTATTTATGCTATTGTTTGATCAGACATGCGTGGTGACTTTGTCAGGTTACTGGAGGTGAGGGTTCGGCGATGGAGGTTACAGAACTCCGGTTTTCATCGCATTCCCAGGTGAGTTGCTCTAACCATTTGAGCTGTGAATTCCATTAATCTGAAATTAGTCTGAAAATACTTTTCTTCCTGTCAGGAGTGTCTTCCGAACTTCTATGAGGCTTGATCGAGTTATGACGCCTCGGCAAGATTCTCTGGTTATAGAGGGTTTCATAATGCCATGGTCGGTTCTGGGTAGCTCTGTTTCGTTAAGATCTGGGTTAGGGTTTAGTGTCTGAGTCGACTCGAGCCTTCTCGAGCAACCGTGAATATTTTGTTATTGAATTGAACAGTTGTATTGGGGTAGCCTGTCCGCTTACCACCCGCAGAACGAATAATGACTCGAGGGTATCGAGTTCCAGTTGTACATGAGTCTTCAGGGTTTATACTATGTGTAATTTAACTGTTTTATATATGTATAATTCCACACTGTTATATCGCAAATGGTTATTAATATTATGGTCCCGTTTTGCATAGTTGGATAGTGTTTCTTTGCGTTTACTCGTTTCTATTACAGGATTTGCTCATGAGGGTTCTGTTTTGATATGTTAGCGGCATGCTTTATTTCAGTTTTAAAAATATATATATTCCTCTGTTGGTTATTTGAAGCGCACCGTCCCTGCGGTCGTGTGTGCGTAATCTGTGGTGAGAATAGTTTTGCTGCCTATCGGGGTGGAATACGCCCCACAGAATTGCTTTCAATGTCTGTTGTTTTACATACACGATTATGATAATGTCGTCTCTACTTCTCGACTTATGTTTTATGTGTATATATTCTCCTGTCAATGAGGTTCATGACAGAGTTCTATCGAACTCACTGTATATTGCATATTGCATGTTACAGGGTACTTGCATATATCTGGTTATTTGTTTTCTGGTCATGATCATTTCAATATATATATGTTTCCGGCCGACTCCATTATCTCCTTCGGAGAGGGGTCTGAGCTGGTCTCGAGTATCCTCACGGTAAGAATGCCGAGAAGTGAAATTCCAGGGGATCAAACCCTCCTGGTCCTGTCCCTGGTGACTAGCTTTTCCTTCATGAATAGGATGTTAATTGCTTAATACTACTTTATTCTACATTTCGTTTGTTTTTCTATTTACCGTCTGGCTCAAATAATAGAATATTACATGGCTTTTAAATTGTATTCATACGGTAATGGACAGTACAATGTACTTCTTCTTTCTGTTTCATAATCATTAAGAATTCCAGGTATTAACCTTTCTGAGTCTGGATACTCATTTACTGGACAGTTAACCTGAAGAATAATTTAACAGATTTAATTTGTTTACAGGAAAATGAATAGATAAATTACTTTGTTCATCTTGATTTATTTTCCTATCGTTTTATCTTGTTCTTTCCATTTATTGTAGGCAACAACTTCTGCAACTTTTATAATATAACCCTATCTTCAGATAACAAAAGAGTCTTACATTACAGATAAGCAAAAGAGTCTTCACCTAGGAGAATAATTTCTACATTATTACTGTAACCATAACCATAATTAACTTACCTGTGCCGTGCCTTATTTATTTCTCTGCCTTCTCAACCTGAAGAAATCTCTGCAGAGCTTGTTATCCTCCCAGCCACGAGATCAGTCGTCTTGACTTGACTCTCTCCCCCAAGCTCACTTGCAGGCCACTTCCTTCCGCAAGATAATGCATGCTAATAGCAGTGCAGTATGATGCACAACAGTGTTGGTACTATCTGATCTTCACCAGACATAGTACCCTTTTCTTTTCTTCTCTTCTTTTTCCTCCTGTCTGTTCCTCAACAGCCCAGGCCCCTCTTTCCTCTTTTCCATTTCTATGGTAAGGAAAGGTGGTTAGGGTTGCCCCTATTACTGGCAATCGTTTCTTTTAACTAAGCAAGAGGAAGTAAAAATAACTTTTTCTCTCAAAGTCACTTCCCTATTACTTAATTCATAATTTTGAATAAATAACATTTCAATAATAATAAAGTAAAAATCCTGTTTTCATATTTACCTAACACGGTAACTTAGAAATTTACTCATATAATTGTTTGGTCATTACACCTGCCAAGTTCAAAGATATAATATTCCATTTCTAGGTTTTATCCTATATCTTGTTAATCACTAGCTCCCAAATACTCTTGTGCAAAGGTTCATCAGTTACTAGAACTCCCAAGTTTTTGGAAGGAAGGATATCTCTTTGAAAGCCCAGAATTATCGAGATGTTCCTCTGAATAGCAATATTAGTGTTAAAAAAGAAAATCTTAGATTTGGAGAGATTTACCTCTGTACCCATAGCCTTGGCAAAGTCACTCAAGATTTGTTTATAAGCAAGCACTTCTTTGACTGTGGGAATGCCCTATAGCATGGTGTCATCAAAAAATTGTGATGGGTCAAAGCCTGTCCGGTCTGAGAGAGTTAGAGACCCTTGATGGTACCCACTTCTCTACTATGCTTGATAGTTCGACCAAGTCCTTCCATCATGAAGATAAAGAGAAAGGGGGAGAGTAGATCTCCCTGCCTGAGGCCTCTTGTAGGAGTAAACGTCTTGGATCGAGAACCATTAACCAGAATTGAAAAGCTAGATGAAGTCACCAAGGCCATTACCCATCTTACCCAGTTATGGTCAAATCTAAAGACTAGAAGGACCTTCCTGATATAAGTCCAATTCAACTTGTCATAAGCTTTGGTTAGGTCCAATTTAATAATCATTTCTGCCTTCCTATTGCTTAACAATGTGTGAACCACCTCATGTGCTTGAATTATGTTATTGAGAATTTGTCTACCCTCCACATATCCTGTTTGCTCCACAAAAACTAGAGTAGGAAGAAGGGGTTTGAGTTTGTTGGCAATAACTTTGGATATATCTTGTACACCACATTGCATAAAGCTATGGGTCTGAATCTATCTGGAGTCAGACCAATGTACTGTTTGGGGATCAAAGAGATGAAGGATGTATTGAGTGCCTTCAAAATGGTTCTGTTCATCTTGGAGTCCTCCATGACATTCAGAATACTTTTCTTGACAATGTTCCAGCAAGCTTTAAAGAAATTGACATTGAAAACATCAGGGCCTGTTGCTTTACTGTTCTGCATTTCTTTGATGAAATCACTAACCTCCTCTTCAGTCACTGGCCTAACGAGATTGAAATTATCCTCTCTTGTTACTAGCTTAGGTATGTGCTTTGTTAAGTCCCTCATGAAATGAGCTCTATCTAAGATGGTCTCATCTGCGATGCTTCGAAAGTGCTAAACCAACATAGCTTCTATTTCTTCATGGGTATTGAGTAGTTGACCTTCACAGTCCTTGATCGATGAGATTGTGTTATGAGACCTGTTATCCATTCTGGATTTTTGCAAAAACCTAGTCTTTCTCTCCCCTTATTTTAGCCATTGAATTCTTGTTTTTTGTCTCCAAAATATCTCCTCTTGTTTACATAAGATCTCCCAGCCTTGATGATGCTTGGTGGTTTGATCATTTCTGGCTCTATCAAAGCCATCCGTGATAAGGGCTTGATTGAGTTCCTGCATTTTACCTTCAATAGTTTTTTTTGCTTGAAAAATATTCCCAAATTCATTCTTGTTCCAATCTTTGAGTCTGAGCTTGATATGTTTCAGTCTTTTGTGTAGAAGAAACATTCTCATTCCCTGAATATGTAGATATTTTGTCCACCATTTTCCAATGTTGCTCATAAAATCTGGGTGGGTGAGCTAGATATTCTCAAATATCAAAAGGTCTATTCTTAGGGGTGCCAATGCCTTGAACCTCAAGTTGGACAGGGAAATGGTCCGAGCCACCAAAGGGGATAATTCTCACTGTCATTTCCTTGTCTGTGAGCATAAGGTCATCTGAGATTATGAATCTGTCTAACTTTGAGGTTACTTGAGACTCTCCTCCCCTATTGTTGTTCCATGTAAAGAGGCCATTACTTGTATTAGTGTCAACTAGCTTCATGTTGTCTATAAAATTCTAAAATGCTATAGAGTCTTTGCTTAAAGTTCTGGTCCCACCTTTTTTCTCCAACAGTGATTTGATCACGTTGAAGTCCCCACCCATAAACCATGGTACTCTTATGTGTCTATCTCTTAGTTATACAAGAGATTCTACAAGCTTGAGTTTATCATCTGGTCTTTGAGGGCCATAAACATTTCTAATTAAATAAATCTCCCTATCTCCCACAGGCTAAATAACCATTGATAAATAATTCCTAGATGCCTCATCATCTATTATGCTAATATTTGGGGGTTCCAAAGAGTATGTATTCCTCCTCCTATTTTATCTGCTTTGACTTCTAGAAACTCATATTTGTTGAGCCACTTACTGTTTATTTATTTTATTTTTTTTGAATGGAACATTTAGTTTCTTGGATAAAGATCATATTCAGAGCTTCTTGTTTAATTTTATTGCTAAGTATCCTTTGTTTCCTTTTAATTCCTATACCTATGATATTCCAAGATGTGAACTTCATTATGAAAGATTTGTAAAGGAGTAGCTGGTTAGATCTTTCATCTTACCTGAATCTATCATTAGTTTTCCACATTCCATCAATAACTCATTCTGGTTTTTTCTGCCTCTTTTCATTCCTGGATTTCTAGGAGCTAGTCCTGGTGTGGTTTTCCTAGTTTTGACACCTTCGTTGACCTGCCTTTCATTGTTTCTTTTCCTTTCCAGCCCTTTAGCCTCAGTTCTCCATAGGAACAAATGATGTACTCTATTAAACTCTTCTCGAGGTAGTGAGTCTTATGTATTCATAACACTCTTAAAGATATGATACATGTTATGGATTCCTAATCTATAAAGCCAAAACCTTGGAGGAGCCATTAAAACCTAGAAACTTAACATTAAAACCCTCACAAAAAATAAATAACACTCCTCTTCAAACCATAATAAACCAAGCAAAAACAACGAGACAAAACTACTAGAACCTAAAAAAACCCTTTATCATAATAAGAATGGGAAAAGATAAATGAAAATTACAAAAGGAAAACTCCCATTTCAGAATTGAAAAGAAAAGTTCGATGAATATAACAACAATGAGAAACTCGTGTCACTTCCCCTAATGTTTGCTAAAAAATTTAAAATTTTTTAAACAAACATGTTTCAAAATATAATATAGGCCACTACTATAGCTTTTATAAAGAAAGCAACCACTTTTCATTTTTTTTAATATCTCTTTGGCTGAAAATGAAACCAATTATTTTTAATATCTCTGGGCTGTCGGTAGTCTGCCCGAGCTACTCTCGCAGCGATGGCAGGCAGTCGCGTGGTGATTGGGCTACGGGTGTAGAATTCCCCCTGCCAGGGGCTTTTCCCTAGTCGTCAAACAGTCGACTCAGAACTAGTACAGACAAGGGGAATCCGACTGTTTAATTAAAACAAAGCATTGCGATGGTCCCTTTGGATGCTGATGCAATGTGATTTTTGCGCAGTTCTGTGAATGTCAAAGTGAATAAATTCAACCAAGTGTGGGTAAACGGCTGGAGTAACTATGACTCTCTTAAGGTAGCCAAATGCCTCGTCATCTAATTAGTGACGTGCATTAATGGATTAACGAGATTCCCACTATCCCTATCTCCTATCTAGTGAAACCACAGCCAAGGGAATGGGTTTGGCAGAATCAGCGGGACCTTGTTGAGTTTGACTCTAGTCCGAGTTTTTGAAATGACTTGAGAGGTGTAGAATAAGTGGGAGTTGTTTTCGGCGCAAGTGAAATACCACTACTTTTAACATTATTTTACTTATTCCGTGGGGTGGAGACGGGGCACTGCCCCTGTTTTTGGCCTTAAGGCACATTTCGGCAGGTCGATCCGGGCGGAAGGCATTGTGAGGTGGGTATTAGGGTTTAGGGTTTATGGTTTATAATGCTTCAATAAATTATTTTAACAAACACTTATAAAAACATTAAAAAATGGCTTTTAGGGTTTAGTGTTTTTTGGTGTTTTTAATGTTTAGGTTTTTTTAGGGTTTTGGGTTTATGGTTTTTTAGGGTTTGGGGTTTGGGGTTTAAGGTTAAGGGTTTAGGAATTAGGGGTTTATGGTTTATAGCACTTTAGTAAATGGTTTTAGTAAACACTTAATAAAAGTTACAAAACACTTTTAAAATGTTATAAAACCCTGGGGTTTTAGGGTTTGGGGTTTAGGTTTTATAACACTTTAGTAATTTCCTTTAATAAACACTTAAATAAAAGTTACATAATGCTTTCTAAAATGTTATAAAATTCTTAATGTTTAGGGTTTATAATTTGGGATTTAGGGTTTCAGGTTTAGGGTTTAGGTTTTAGGGTTTATGTTTTAGGTTTTATGGTTTAGGATTTAGAACACCAAAGTTACAAAAATCTTTTCAAAATAATAGAAAAAAATTAGCATTTATGGTTTAGGGTTTAGGGCTTATGGTTTAGGGTTTAGGGTTTAGGAATTATAACACTTTAGTAAATTCTTTTAATAAACACCTAAATAAAAGTTTAAAATGTTTTTTAAAATGTTTTAAATGATTAAGGTTTACGTTTTAGGGTTTAGAGGTTTAGGGTTGAGGGTTTCGAGTTTATGGTTTAAGGTTTATAACACTTTAGTAAATGCTTTTAATAAAAACTTAAATAAAAGTTACAAAACATTTTTTCAAATGTTGTAAAATCCCTATGGTTTTGGTTTTAGGGTTTATAACACTTTAGTAAATGCTTTTAACAAACACCTAAATAAAATTTATAAAATTCTTTTTAAAATGTTACAAAATACATAGGGTTTAGGTTTCAGAGTTTTAGGTGTAGTTTTTGCGGCTTAGGGTTTAGGTCTTATAACACTTTAGTAAATTATTTTAATAAACACTTAAATAAAAGCGACAAAATGATTTTTAAAATGTTATCAAATGATTAAGGTTTAGGGTATAGGGTATAGGGTTCGGGGTTTATGGTTCAGGTCCTAGGTTTTAGGGTTTATAACAATTTAGTAAATTATTTAAATAAAAAGTTAAATAAAAGTTGAAAAACACTTTTCAAAATGTTATAAAATACTTAGGATTTAGGGTTTTGGGTTTTGGGTTTAGGTTTTAGGGTTTTTTGTTTAGGGTTTATAACTCTTTAGAAAACGCTTTTAATAAACATTTAAATGAAAGTTACAAAGTTCTTTTTAAAATGTTATAAAATGATTAGTATTTAGGGTTTGGGGTTTGGGGTTTAGGGATTTAGGTTCATGTTTTAGGATTTAGGGTTTATAAGGATTTAGTAAATTCTTTTAATAAACACTTAAATAAAATTTAAAAAAATCTTTTTAAACTTTCTTTGACAAGCGATTCCCCTTCTTATAGCCTACAAAAACCACTCCCCTCTAGTTCTCCAACTCTAGGCACAAGCACTCCACTTAGAATATGGATGAGGTGCAAAATTGATCTAAAATACCACAATATAATATCAAATAAAAGTGATAAGTAGAAGGGAGGTTGACTCCTTGACCTCACACGCATAGTTACCATCAACCTTCACCACAAAAACTAATATATAGTTCAACATCCTACACCTCTAGTTAATTTCAACTGGGTGGCTACATGTGTCTCCATGCCAAAGACCAACCTTAGACTTTCCATTTAATATTCAACAGGTGGGAAGGGTGGTGGGCTAATCCCCCCTCATCAACCTCTTTGATATTGTGCATGACCCCATCATGAAATATCTAAATTTAATTAATACAACTAGTCAATTAAGACTCCTAGATGAATATTTTACACTATTGCAACCATAATAGTTCTATATTTGGATTTACTAGGTATGTTTGGTCATTTTATTGAGGAGGCACCAAGTGTCCATTTCCCTCCATTTCTGTGATCAAATGCTTATATATATTATCAAACTTTGCTTCCATTAAACTAACGAACTCTTCCATTTCCATGTCCTTCACTTCTAAGGAACACATGTTATTTTTTGTTGCCTTTTTGATTTTTCTCAAATATCAAATTTTGACCACCATCTATGCCTTGTGCCTTGTGGTGTCTTGCCTATTCTTGTTCTTGCATTTGTAGGTTCTTCTCCCACATTTCATGCTAGTCGCACTAATGTAAGGTCCCTATTGTCACCTCTTGTTAGTTTCTTGCAAGTCTCTTATCATTCTATCTCATGCATATGTTATACAATCTCTACACACTTGTACATTACATAATGTTGGTTTCCACATCTATCCATGGAAATATCTTGACGCAAGTTCACTTTTGCATTCTATCATATTCAAACTGCTCTTTCATGTCTAGGTTCACCCTAGCTTGAACCAATGTGAAGGTATACAAACTTGAAAGAGAAAGGAAAGGGACAACAAAGGAAAAAAAATCTCACACTCAATCTAGATTCCTTATGTCAAATACCTAAATAACTCCTCCATCATGATCTTTGTGTATGAAAATTAGAACGAATATTGCAAACATTTAAGGGTGTACTCTAATAGATGTTTTGGCCCCTTTCTAGGAATATTTCATTGTAATGTTTTCCATAAATGGAGTAGGTGTTAAATCTATTTTACATTCAAAAATGAATTTTAAACAAGAGGAAATCATAATCTCACCCAAAAGTTTATTATTTAATTTTAGTAAAACAGGCCAAAATTCTTATGCTTTGGTAGGTTTAAGTACCTCTCTTTCGTGGGAGGGGTGTAAATCCACTTTTCGATTATTATAATGGCACACTAAATACTCATATTTTGAAGGAAGCCACATCATTGGAGGTGCCTCCCCCATTTTATATTTATCGAATTTTCCTTCATGTGTTATCTTAGGTTGTGTAAACAATCTACCAACACCTTATGTGTCCCTAAGACATTAAAAAAGGGAGGTGAATTGAAATTGTGCTATCAAATCCATGAATATTTGAATTACTATTTTTGAATTTGAATTTGGGAGTAGAGTGTAAGAAGATATATCAAATAATCACAAACACTCTCCAACAACTAGTACACGATGCAATATTTTAATAGTTATACAAATATGACTCATTTTGGGTATTCAAAGGAAGTTAAAGGGAAATAATTTTTTCCCTGAAATTTAGGAAGAATGATTTGTCATTCATGGAATTCATACTTCCAATGTTGCAATCGAACAATTTGTTTGTAATATGGGTATTCTTGGAAGCTAGATTTACTTTTAGAATAAAAACAAGACCTTCATCAAGTCAAATTTACATTCTTTCTAGAAATTATTTGACCAATAGGAAACTAAAGATCTTCGATTCCATATATGATTAGATGATCACAGTTTTGCTCAAAAATGAAAGCGTCCAGAAAGTCTTAAATGTAACATCAAGTTGAAGTTCTTGTTGTTATAGTTCCAACGACATTCGTTTTACCTCAATCTGACACCATATGCTCAAGTTATCATGCGCTCATTGTTTGACCCAAGAATTGAAAATTCCAGTAAGTTTGTTGACTAGTCAGTTGACTAGGCTGGTCATACAGTGAGTCAGTAGAGTGACTATGTAAGGTACGAGCCAATGACAACTTGCTAAGTGTCATTCTCGGGTTCATTTATTTTTGGCACATTTGATTGGTTCGTGCTAGTTTTATGTGGACCAATAATTGGGTTTCGTGTGGCCTAGTCATGGGCTACCAAATGGCACCCTAGGGTCAATTAAACTTTTTTTATGGGTATCAACGAGGTCCGAGGTATTTAAACCCCCAACCTCCCACTCCATAATGGAGCACTGCACCAACATGCCACAGGGTATTTCTTAACATAGCATAGACCGATCTATTATATAAACTTTAAGTTTAGAGCTTTAGGAGGGAGGGTTTGGGCTACCAACCCTGACCCCTCATCATATTCGATGCCATATGCCTATAAAACAATGGTGGAGAGGGGCATAGGATGTTTATACTAACCCAAATCACGGTGCTAATCACATGACCTTGACATTTAGCAAAAGGTACGAAGGTGGAGGAGCCCTCAGTAATAGCCCGAGGTCTTGGGTATATGCTCCACCAAGAGACCGCTTTGAACGCACTTGCAGAGGTGCTAACGCAAGGGGGCTAGACCCACGTCCTGTAGATCATGCACATGATCTCGACATCAACATTTAAGGGCCTCTTTTGAAGGCTAGGCAGTTAGCCTCACCCTCAGACTCGTGTTGCCCACATGACCACATGCCCATGTTTTAAGGGCTAGTCTCATGGGGGTAGGCATTAATACTCATCCCATGACCCTATTAGGACTATGTGACCACCTTTTTGGAAGTAAGGGTTATTTATTTCTTCCTTTATATTTTAATTTTATATATTTTCTTTTAATTTTTATTAAGAAAAATCTTTTTTTTGTTTTCTTCTAAGTTCTATTTAAATTAAATTTTTATTATTCCTAAGTTTTATATATTTAATAATAATTCATTTTTTTTTGTTTTTTCGTTGTTATTTTTCTTTTTAAAAAACTTTATTTTCTATGCTCTAACATTAACTTTAAATATAATAATATTTATTTTACTTACTATTGTGATTTAGTGGCTGCAATTCTACTATATCTACTAGCTTTGTTCAAGCTCTCTAGAATTCATTTTAAATATAGTATTATTTATTTTATTGACTATTATCATTTAGTGGTTGCATCTCTACTATATTTATTAGCTTTGTTCAAGCTATCCATTTATGTCCTCATTTTCAAAACACATACATAGAATTTGATATGTGATTTTCTCCCAAACATATTTGTATAAATCATGAATCACAAAAGCCTACATTCCAAGTATTTAATATGTTTTCATATTTCATTCATAAAATTTATTAATTCCCAATCTAATAAATATCTTTAAATATTTGGACAATAAGTACTGATTATAAAAATCTTATTTAGAGTAGGAATTTTAAATTCTAATTAAAAACAATTAAAGCACAAGGTAACATCTTTTACTTGTTTGTTAGGTAATATTTACTTTATTTATCTTTAAAATAAATATAATTGTGTTATTTTTATATAAATAATTTAGGAAAATGAAATATAATACATGAATGTGTTTGAAATTAATAATTTATGGAGAGTTGTAAAATTATTTTATAAAAAATATTAAACATTAAGAAAAATAACTTATTTTATATTTCTTAACAATTATAAATATTTTGTAATAACTAAATTAAAATACTTTTCAAATAATTAATTTTTAGACTTAAAATTTAACCATCAAAATATTTATTAAAAATTAGGTGTGAGCCTATAAGGATATATCAAATAATCCTGAAACATTGTGACAACTAATATATGTAGTAATATAAAATTTCTACAAAGATGGCCTTTTCGGTATTCAAAATAATAGAAAGGGAAACAAATTTTTTACTTCAAATGTAAGAATAATCATTTGTGATTCATGAATTTGGATGCATCCAGTTTCTCAATAGAGCATTTTCGTTGTATCAAAGGTATTATTGGAAGCTATATTTATTTTTACAATAAAACAATAGCTTCATCAAGTCTAATTTACATTTTTGGTAGAAATTATTTGACCAATGGAAAAGTAAAAGACTACAATGTATAACAATGTTTTTATATGATTGACCTTTATTACTTTTGTGCTCTAAATACAATCATACACCACTCACATTTCAAAATGATTATTGGTAATGCTTGCTAACCAAAGTATTATATTTATCATAGCCTTATTTTAAATTAAACTACAACCTACATAGTTTGTTAATATTTTCCTTGTTTTTCAATATTATAACTATTACAATAAATTTAATACTTTGGTTTATATCATAATTAATTATAATGATATTTTAAATAGTAATATGTTTTCATTTTTTATTCATATAAATTATTAATTCTCAATCTTAGAAACAAATTTAACTATTTGGCCAATAAGTATTAATTATGAAAGTCTTTTGTGTTGTTAAAAAGTTAAATTCTAATTAAAAACAAATTTAAACCACAAAGAAGCATCTTTTACTCATGTGTGCTCATTAAGCGTTTTTATATCTTGTATTTATCTTTAAATTAAATAATGATATATTTATTTAATACTTTATGAATAAAAATTATATATAATATATAAATATATTAATAATATAATATATAATATAATAGATTGATTTTATTAAAAAAATGAAGATATTAAGAAATAAATAAATATTAATATTACAAAATGATATATTTTTTATTTGTTTATAATTATAATAATTATATAACCAAGTTCAAATATTTTTTCAAATAAACTATGTTTTTGACCTAAAAACGTAACTATAAATTTTTATTATCGTGGTTAAAATTGCAAATTCTATATAACTTCCTAAGTTTAAAAGTAAATTATCTGTATAATATCAATTAATCTAAATTATATTTATCATAACAAAGAATTACTAAATATTATAATAATTTAAAATTATTTTAGAAATTATTATTCTTAGTTTATTATCAAATTTTGGTAAAATAGACCAACATGCCAAAATGCTTTTGCTCCAGTAGTTTTAAGTACCTATGTTTCCTGGAATGGATGTAAATCTATTTTTGAGTTATTATAAGGGTACATTAATTACTCATTAGTTTGAAGGGATGGGGATCACCATAGGTGTCTCTCCCATTTTATATTTATCGAATTTTAATTCCCTATCTTTCTTGGAATGGGTGTAAATCAACTTTTGAGTTATTATAGGGTACACTAATTACTCGTTAATTTGAAGGGATGGGCGTCACTATATGTTTCTCTCCCATTCTATATTTATTGAATTTTCCTTTGTGGGTGCTCTCTAGTTGGCCAAACAATCCACCAACACCTTGTGTGTCTTTAAAACATGAAATAACAAAGGTATATTCAAATTGTGCTACCAAATCCATGAATATTTGAATTATTATTTATGAATTCCAATTTGGGAGCGAGTGTAAGAAGATATATCAAATAACTATGAATGCTCTCCAACAACTAGTATAAAACTTCTACAATTATGACATTTTTGGGTATTCAAAATAATGGAAAGGGAAACAAAAACAATTTCTTCAAGTGTAAGAAGAAGGATTTGTGATTCATGGAGCATATATCAAATGTTGCAATTGAGGAGTTTGGTTGTAGTAGGGGTATTCTTGGAGACTAGATTTTTTTTAGAACAAAAACAACACCTTCACCAAGTCAAATTTACATTATTGGAAGAAATTATTTGACCAATTGAAAACTAAAGACCTTCAATTCCATAGAAAGTTTAACCTTGTTTTTGGGTGATCGATCTTTATTTTTTGCAAGCTTTTAATACCATGATACACCATTAATTACATTTCAAAATTATTATTGATATTGCTTGCTAACCAATGCATAGTATTTATTAAAGTCTTCTTTGAAATTAAACTAAATCCTCCCTACATTTGCTACCCTTTATCTTTTTTTATTATTATTATAACTATAAAAATAAATTTAATACTTCAGCTTTTAAAATATTCAATTATGAACATATTTGAAATAGTATTTAATGTGTTCTCATATTTCATTTATAAAATATATACATTCCCAATCTAACAAACATCTTTAATTATTTAGACAATAATTATTAATTATAAAAATCTTATTTATTGTCACAATGATAAATTCTAATTATTTTCTTTATTCAATTATGAACATATTTTAAATAATATTTAATATGTTTTCATATTTCATTTATAAAATATATGCATTTCCAATGTAACAAATATCTTTAATTATTTAGAAAATAATTATTAATTATAAAGATCTTATTTATAGTCACAGTGATAAATTCTAATTATTTATTTTTCTAAACCACAAAGCAATATCTATTTATTTTGGCCCATTAAGTATTTTTATACATTATATTTAATCTTGTAAAATTAAAATATGATATCTTTTTATTAATAATTTTAACAAATAATAATATGAAATTAAAATTTAATTTAGATTATATTAAATTTTATTATTAAAAAATTAATAATAAATATTGAAATTATATAAAATATATTGTTATTTTTAATTCTTTTATATTATATTTATATATTTTAAATAATTTAAATTAAAATATATTCCTAAAAATAAATAATTTTACTTTATATCTTTTAAACCATCAAATTTTTTATCAACTAGGTATATATTCTATATAAATTTCTTAATTTTAAAAAGATTTTTTTTATATATATTCAACTAATTAAAAATTAAATTATAAATATTATAGTAATATAAAATTATTAATGATTATAACAACATAATTAAATATTATAAAGCATCTGAAAGATAATTATTAAATATTATAGTAATATAAAATTATTAATGATTATAACAACATAAGAGCGTTTCCCTCTGAGATAGATGTCCCTAAGATCTACCTGTCATCACTGTGAGCCGTTAGATTGTGTGTTAGACGATTAGAATAGTATGAGTCCGGCACTCTGAAGCTGAAGCAAACAGCGTATGGAATGAGCCGGCACTCTTAATACGTGACACCAGTCAAGGGTACGCTAATGCAATAATTCTTCGTAGCGGCCTTCCAATACTTGTGGATCAGAGGTATGGCCCCTCGGCTTAAACATCGACCTGAAATAAGGATATGCAGGCTTGTAATTAAATAGCTCTTATGTTCTATCATTTTTATGATCATTATAATATACAGTTGAATTAGTTTTCGATTTGTGTTTCCAACTGAAAAAGTAAAATGTTCACAAATCAATTGTAGGTATGGGCAGATCGGAGGTCGATGTATCCAATATCGATTGGGAGATCAGCGTTCTCGAATCGGAGATTAGCATTCCAGAAGCCTCCTTCGTCCTCGAACCTGCTACTCGCAAACGATTTCATAAGCGAGTGTTTGAGAAGATCCTACAATTATTCGGTGGGCTGAAATCGTACGTTATTTATCTCTGTAGGGCGGTCTGGCAACATGGAGCGGAGGATCCAAAGGAGAGTTTTTCATGCTATAAAAATGGGAATCGCACTTGTCCTGGTTTCAATCTTCTATTTCAATGGTATATTGTTCGATATCTTTCAAGACCTGATTGTCTGGACCGTCATGACAGTGGTTATGATCTTCGAATTCACTGCAGGTAATTACTCCTAATTATTTTTATTTGTATATATGAGCCTACATTAATTAGGTTACCTGCTTTCCCCCTTCTTTGAGAGATATGAGTATGGATTCATGATCTTCGTTCTCACCTTCAGTATCATTTCCATCTCCGGATATCCGGAGGAAGACTTACTTCAATATGCACTTGCACGGTTGGAGACGGTACTTTTAGGGTGCGGTATAGCTATACTTACCAGTTTACTCATCTACCCAGTTTGGGCCGGAGCTGATTTTCACAAATTGATTATGCCCAACCTCGAAGGATTTGCTGTCTCTAGAAGGTGAAGCATTTTTATGTTCGATCTTATTGATCAAATTCTAAAATATTTTCAAATTCTGAAATATTTTCAAAATCTAAAAATTAAATATTAATTTTTTTTATTTAGTGGTAAAAATGACCCTCATAGACTTGGAGAACTATAGAATTTGTTAATGGTACTCATTTACTCAGGCAAAGATTTTGTTTCTACATACATTGTAGGCTGCGTCCAAGAGTTTTCCAAGGAATATTCCGACAAGGCCAGCAAGAAAAATATGGTCTCTACGGGTTACAGGCCTGTGTTAAATTCAAAAGCTAGAGAAGAAGCTTTGGTGGGTATTATTGCAAAGCAAATTGTTCTTACTAATTTAGATTCACTTCAGTTCAAAAGGTTAGAATTATTATATATTCAGGTTGACGTTATATATATAACGGGATGTAAAATGGTGGTAACTAACATAGTTTTTTTTCAGCATTTAACGAAACCATTAATATATTATAATTGAGATTCCAAAAAATCATGTAAAAAATAAATTAATTGAATAATGATTTTCCGAAATCCTGTTTTTCCTCTATTTTAACACGAAATGAATTCATGTCCGTCACTCTTTGATCTAACATTGGAATTTGTATTGTCCATTTCTGGAATATTTCGAAATCGGATAGACTTAAAAAAAAAATTAAATTATTTTTCTATTATTCAAGAATATTTTCAAAATTGGCAACCGTGATTAGAATGACTTGTATTTGTATGAGTTGCCTTAAATTATGAAAACGTTTAGAATTAGAATATATTCAGGTTGATGTGATATAATATTTGTGAGAAATGGTGCTCATAAACATATTTTTTAAAGCATTTTATAGAATCATTAATTAATAGATTATGTTAAGAATGAATAAATCGAATAATATTTTTCTCCAGTATTTGTTAGCGATATATCATTTGCATTTGTGAAGTTAATTTCAAAAATATTTTGAAATTGTTAATATTGACGATATTATTATTAATATATTAATATTTTTGTTAATATTAATTTTAATTTTAATTATGTAATGGTAATATTAATATTAATAATATTAATATATTAAATTTATAATATAACATTTATGTTTAATTATATCAATCATATTAATATGAAAATATTTGGTAAATATATTTGGTAATGTAGTTGTGCTAGTTAATATTTAAAATATTTGGAAATGGAAGAAAATTTGGAAATGAAAAAAACATATCCTATATCTAATTCGATAATATTTATGAAAATAAAGATAAACAATAGTTGATATTTGTATCAGCTCCCTTATTAGTTTTAGAATGTACTAATATGTCTTTGGCAGGCCAACTTTGCTAGATGGGAGTTCCCACCACATGGGGGATTTGGATTCAAATATCCCCGGAATCAATATGTCAAAATTGGTGCAACGATTCGTTCTTGCTCGTACTGCGTAGATGCTTTAAATGGGTGCCTAGACTCTGAGATTCAGGTATTCTTGACAGAATTTTTTGTTAGGAACTTGAAATTTAGAATTAAGTTTTTTTTTTTGAAACACAGCTCAACTAGTGTTGGTAAATCACTTGAATCCAGGAATCGTATTTCATGCGACAACACCTAAAAGAGCCATGCATAAACTTAGTAGCCCAAGCCTGCAAGATTATAATAGAACTGGCGCATAGCATCAAAACCATGACCCGAAGCACCAGAGTTAATCTCATGAAACAGCACTTGAATAAAGTAGTGGTGGAATTACATAATTGCTTGAAGTCCCAACCACAGCTATTTATAGACAATAAAAGGTGGCAGATCGTGGAAGACGACCCAAGACCAAATTTCATTAATGTCAAAATTACGCCTTCCTCTAAATCTGAAAACCCACAAGCATTGAGAATCAAGAAGGTCGACGGTGACGCAAACAAAAAACCTGTTATGTCGAGCAAAAACAAGATCTGGCCTCTTACATCGGATGGTCCTGTTGCAGTCCGAAATTCCTAAGCAGTGCTGGGTGCGGCCTTCATGGACACCTTTTCTCTTGCAACGGTTGCGTGTCTTCTCACAAAAGTTGCGGCGAGGCTTGAGACTGTCATTGTTGCGGTGGACGAGTTGGGAGAGCCTGCAAATTTCCCTTTCGCGGAGGAGGAGGAGTGGGGAAAGCGTCCAAACGTCCATAATTATGATGCCTCTGTAAAAGGATCACCCCACTACCCATCATCATCTCGGCCGCAGACAATTCAGGATTCCGCAGCAAAAGTGCGACCGCTAGACCTTTCACCATCTCAGATACAGGGTTGGAATTTGACGGGCAAAATACCCGTCACAAGGTATTTTGATCGTATTTTACATTTAAAAATTTTAAAAAGCTGTTTTTTGTGATGGGCTTTCAAAGTTATAAAACGTATTTTTTACCGTTCACTTTTTTGCAAAAACGTCATTACTACCCTCTCAAACAACAGTCTTATAAAGAAATGCAGTAATATTTGGAATTCTGTAATATTTGTTTTTATTGAAATAAATTAATTTCATGTTATTTAAAGTTATAGGTGTATGTTATTTAAAGTTATAGGTATATATTTGATAGCAGTAATAAATTATATTGAGTGATTAATAATTAAGTACCATAATATTTGGAATTTATATTATAATATTTGTTTTTATTTAAATAAATTAAATTGATGTTGTTTATATTTAAATAAATTAAGTTTATTGGGTTTATTAAAATTGACCTTTATCTAGATTTCGTGATATTATGATGGTGGAGAGGATGGGCATTGTGGAGGATAGTTTTTGGTCAACTCCAAAGTGTTTAAGATGGAATTTTTTTTTTGAAGTTTTTTGTTTATTTGGTGAAAGAAATCTATTTGTTTTTACTGAAATTGTAACATTTAAATTATCTAATAGAAATCCAAATTGAGAAATTAAAATAGGAGTATATTGATTGCAATAACAATGAGTTGGGTGTGAGTAAAATAGATTTCTAGATTTACTCATAATTTTTGTATATGTGTTTGGGAGAAGCCCTGAATCTCGATGGTTTGGGAGTTATGGATCCCATCCATGAGTAAAACAACCTTTATGATTCAACAAATCATTTAGTCATGGTCACATTGTTTTTTTCTTATTATAAATATGTGAGAAAAAATTAACACAGTGGTGTGATTGAAAAGTATTTTTTTAATTAAAACTTTATTGATGAAGGGTCGATTTATTATCAAAACATTTTGATTGAAGAGCAAAATTTTAGACATAACGTTCCTTGACGGCCAACATAAAAACCCAAAACGTCAAAAAAAAATTATTTAACAGGTAATAAAGAATCCAAATTCCAACCCTGCTCGGATAGAGCGCATACAAAACTCAGTTGCTTTGATGCCGGCTGCAGAACAGCTACCTCGTCTTTGAGTGAAATCAGTTCGATGATCGCCCATGTGAAAGCTTGAAATGTATACACATGATTAAGTTTTATTAACACTATTAAAATGTTATATGCTTGAAATGGATGGACTAATTTGTGAAACAGAAAGGTTGTAATCCTTCTCTTAATTAGATTTTATTGATTAAAGTTATGCAAATGTAATATGAGAAATCAATATCGAGTTTGTGTATATAGAGCTATAAAGAATATTGGAACGTGAAATTACCAAAATAGAACGAACAACCCTTGTAACCTCGTTTTCCGCTTGGATTCTGTGTATGTTATGCTATTTGTTATTTATATATAAATGAATAATTATGTATACATATAATTATTGTTCCTCTCCGATTATAAGTATGTTATGTTATTTGTGATTTATCTATATATTAATGAATAATTACGCCGTAAGGCGTTTTCTTTTGAAATCAACTTCCTTCATTGCTTACTTATCATTTTGTGGACTATACGATTAGATGTTAGACGATTAAACAAATTTCAAGCGTTAGATCAATGGAAAAAGAAAGAAACACGGGCGGAATGGAAACGGGATAGGCATTTATATTATGGCATTCGCGCAGTGGAGTTCGTTCCACATGGGATTCGCTGGCAACATAGATATAGAACGACTAGCTGTCGATATGCATGTGGAGTTTCAATTGGATGGCGTTTTGAATGGAATTCAGCTTTATGAGTTTGATTTTGGGTTAGATATGTAATGGAGATTTTTATGTGAAATTCAATGCAGGGTATTTAAGTGCTGCATATTGTATGCATTTGCAGATTGATTCAATCTGCAACCATACTTCTCAGAGCTCTTGCCGTTGTTTCTCGTGTTACTGATGCCTCTTCTCCATGGAAGCAGCAACAACACAGCTATTTCAAGAAAGGTATTTCGGCAGACAAATGCGGCGTCGGTCCTACTGCAACCTATATGAAGTCTAAAAGTGGGGCCAAGCATTCTGTTCGTGCCATTCGAGTTGTAGGCGGTGAAGGTAGGACGACAAGTGCTCTGACTGGAGTTGTATTTGAGCCTTTTGTTGAAGTCCATACTGAGCTTGTGCAAGTTTCTCAATCATTCTCTGAGTCTTTGGCCAGACAGAAGTTCTCAGATGGTTGTGAAGGCGCATTGAATGAACAAATCAAGTATGTAATGAGACAAGCATAGTCCTGAAGTTCTATCTTTTTAGATAAATTTACATAAATTTGTTTCAGAGAACATGCATTTACTTGGATGAACATTTACTTGGATGAATTTTTTTGTTTGATGGTAGGATAGGTGTAAGGATAAGCTTTTCTCTGCCCTGTTTCATTGAGACAAGCATAGTCCTGAAGTTTTATATTTTTAGATAAATTTACATAAATTTGTTTCGGAGGACGTGCATTTACTTGGATCAATTTTTCTGTTCGATGGTAGAACATGTGTAAGGATAAGCTTTTCTCTGCCATGTTTCATTTGTGTTGAGTTGCTTTTTTGATAGAGGGAAATCGATGTGGGTCTTTTCTATAATGTTTCGTGTGTAATTTTGTTTTCTCAAAATTGCTTGTCTATTTTGTATGTCTAACTTTGTTTATGGAGATGAATCTCAAGTTCATGCATTGACCTTTATATATACATGACTCTTGCTTTCCAAAATTGGAAGGAAAAGAAAGCATTGTTTACCTTTATGTGTATAGCAAAAGTATGTGGTTTTTATTTTTATTCTCACTTAGATCTATTACTCTTCTCTTCTTATAAAAGATATATAAGATCTATGTATTTTTAATGTATGTACTATATATACTAAAATGTTCTTCCAAAATTGGAAGGAAAAGCAAGCATTGTTTACCTTTATGTGTACAACAAAAGTATGTGGTTTTTATTTTTATTCTCACCTAGATCTATTACTCTTCTCTTCTTATAAAAGATATATAGGATCTATGTATTTTTAATGTATGTACTATATATACTAAAATATTCTTCAATTTGTTTTTAACATATACTAGTATTAAAAAATAAAGGATCGTTTTTTATTTTTATTTTGTTTTAAATAAAATTAGTCTTAGATTATTTGATTTGTAAATTACTCTTAGATTAATTTGGCATCTGTTAAGTTGTGATATGCTTTCCTCTATTGATGAAGGGAAAATAAACTTCCTGCACCAGAGTTTGTATGTCTCAACTTCTATTGTATCCTGTGTGGTATGCTTAGCTTCTTTCTGTTGGTGAATCAAAGTTAAAATTCCTCGTTGTGGGAAACATTAATGCATCTTGCTTGTTCAGAGTTCTACACCCAACAATATTATAATCTGGGCTAATGCATGATTGGAGCTCCACTATGACAACTAGTTAGATCTATTTAGTGATTTCGTTTGCGAAATTTTGTGGTTTAAAGCTTAACTCAAGATTTACACATCGCTTGCTCTTCATCCCGGAAACATCACTTTCAGTACGAGGGATGCATTAAATTTCTATTATATCAGCACGGAATTTATGTAAATCGTGCACTTGTTAGTTCTTTATGGATGCATTAACTTCTGCATACTCTAAAGTGATGTCAAACTTGTTTTTGGCAGCGTGGAGTACAACATTTCATATGTCTATCATGCTCTCTTTGCATACTTTGATAGGGACAACGTGGCTCTACCAGGCTTTGCTAAGTGAGTACACCGAGGTTTTCTTCATATATTGGTGTGTATGTGTATATGTATGGCTATTATATATCTCTGTAGGAGGAAATAAGTAATTACGCTGTAAGGCGTTTCCCTCTGAAATCAACTTCCCTCATTGCCTACCTGTCATTTTGTGCACCATACGATTAGATGTTAGATGATTAAACAAATTTCAAGCGTTAGATCAATGGCAAGGGGAAGAGACACGGGCGGAATGGAAATGGGACAGGCATTTTATGTTATGGCATTCGCACCGTGGAGTTCGTTCCACAAGGAATTTGCTGGCAACATGGATATAGAACCCGGAAGATGTCGAACAATAGACAGTAAGAAATGGCATTGCTCACTCAACGATTAGAGCCTACAAACTCATCTATGTTATCAGTGATAAACGTTGGAGTTCAGCATTTGACTGATTCGGGAAAAAAAGGCCGAATTATCATTACAGAGAGTCGAGGAACAACCAAAGTGGTTGCAGGGTCAGAGTTGCAGGCAAGTAAAATATTGGATGTGAGGCAAGTGTCTCGATTGTTGAGAATATAATGTCTTTGTGGGTGCAATGTGGATTTGGGGATGGAGCATGTAAAATTAGGGCTTCCCTCATCCATGACCTTGCCTTACCATGGAGTATTGGCATCAGTTTTTGGTATCAGAGTGTGGATTATAGATATGTGAGGAATGATTTCTTGTAAATCTATGTATATTTTTTACTTGTTGAAAAGCATCAAGTCGTTGTGTGGCATAGTTGAAATCAGCTAAGAATTTTCTGTACTACCCATTGGAAATTGCAGCCATTGAATGTTGTTGGAGGAACATATTGCTATTGGAGGAGACATTGTTTACTGTGAATAGAACAAATTTTCTGTGGAATGGATGACAGGAATCAATCTACATTAAATTCACTAGTAGAGAATGGGGATCTGGTTCGAAGCTGTCAAAGGATAATCTCACAAATTTTCATTGACCAGAATTTAAAACAGAGACATTGATTCAACAATATATCTTCACAGTTTTTGACAGAGGTATGTTCGATGTTCTTGTGTTATCTAATATTAAGGTTGTTTTCAGAGATTAGGCTTTCACCTTAGGCTTTTAGAGATTAGGCCTTCACCTGTGTAAGGGGAATTTAGGAACATGAAAAGAACTAAAAGAATTTTTCTCTGTTGTTTTAATTTTCAGTTGCAGATATGTCATCTCTTCATGGATTTTGTGGTTGATGGTATCAGGTTATAGATAGTTTGTGTGCTATGGTGGGTATATGTTTTCACAGTCGCATTCTCCTCTGTAGATTTTTGGATGAATTTGCTATTGCATATGTTACGGATTGAATCTTCTTGTTTGGGCTTTTGGACGAGTTTTTAATATTTATCTGATGTGTAATGAGTTTTGAAACCTAACACCCAACTTAATATAATACAGTAACCTATTTTAGCATGGCCCCCAACTCAGCATTAACAAAATACAGTAATTCATTTTAACATGGATCCCCAACTCTGTATTAATAGGGGTAACGTCGGGGTTCCAAGTTTGCATCAACATGATACAGTAACCCACTATAAAATGGGAAGGGCTGGAACTTTGATCACTTGCCTTCATCTATATATGGCTTAAGCTGAATCATATATTGTTTGTTGCATATTAAGCACAGAACATGTTCTCACCCCAGTTTGGGCATAAGAAAAGACAATTTTAAACCCTCTAGATATGAGCAGGCCCTGAAGTTTGGCAGGCTCAAGATCTTACATATATCAAGGTCCCAACTAGATAGATATGGGAGATTGTGTAATTTGTTCCCTTATAAAATATTTTTAGAAAATGTAAACATGATACCTTTCATTTTTAGTTGTAAAATTTGTAGATTCCTGATATTTAGTTATGTGAGACATGATTATACACAGCTTACAATAGATATTGATGTACGTAGTTGGGTTTTCTCCCCATGCAAATTTAGTTGCGTTTTCTCCAATGCAAATTTTTAATTTTTTTCATGTTTTGTATTAATTATTTTTCAATTCTGGTTCAAAATTGGGCTAGATGAATGAAAATTAAAAGGGAAATGTGTTCCAGCATGAAATTTTACTTATTTTCTTGAAGGATTTGATGTATAACCTTGAGTGGTTTTTTCCCACTGATATTTGCTTGGACATATTTTTTTGATTCATTGCCATATTTCTAACTGTTTGATTAAACCATTTAATATTGCAATTTCTAATATCTTTGTTTCATAGAAATATTTAATCTTGTGGCTCGAGAGTAGCTGTAGTTTTCATTGATTTTGATTCATTGCCATATTTCTCACTGTTTGATTAAATCATTTACTATTGCAATTTCTGATATCTTTGTTTCATAGAAATGTTTAATCTTGTGGGTCGGGAGTAGCTGTAGTTTTCATTGATTTAAACATTGAAAGCATAGTTCTGTAGTGCTTTTATAATATTCCATTTGGTAAGGGTTAGTTTAATCCAGTCAAATCTTTTATGTTTTGGTGTTTTTTTGTTATATTTTTTTGTTTAATTCATTGAAATTTAATAAGAAAGAGTTAGAATCACAAGTTTGAGTTGTAAAATCTACATAATCTAAATCTACATAATCCAAATGTGTGATTAGAAGGAATATTCATAGTACTAATCTATTTATCTATTCAAAAAAATATTTTAAATAATACAAAATCATAATCTTACCGAAAATTATAACCCCAAATAAAAAAATCCAAAACACAAAATAATTAAATTGCACTTAATTAAAATGATTTTCAAACCTGTGTACAATGTTAATAGAGTTAGGGATTGTTCCTTAATCTTATTTTTGAAGGAAAAAGGTCTTTAAACCTTTGTGCAATGTTAACACAATTCGGTTTTGTAGATCCTGATTCCTTAGGCCTCTATGCCAAAGTAAATTTGTCTGTAGTGTAAACAGAGAAGGCTCATATATAGGGTCATTTTATATATAGGGATTATCCACTGCACTTCATGCCTTCGCAGACCAACCCTTCCTGCTAGCTGTAGTACCAGTACGAGTCTTGAGAATGACCTGTCACGCATGAGATGTTGTCCTCTGACAGTAGACTCAATCTAAACAGGGTTTTTATGGTATGCAAAATGATACAGGAGTCTCACTGGTTCACAGGCAATCCTCACAACCAAAAACAAAATTTGTTTCCAGTTAAGATATTGATAGATTCTTCACTGATCTTAACTGAGCTTAGAATTTATGTTGTGATCAGGATTTAGTTATAGAGATCATACCCTGTATAGAATTCTAGTTTTGTAAAACACTTCCAGGGCTTGCATCACATTTTGCATTGGATTACATTTTGTCAACAATTGTGACTGTAAACTTTACTGTTCGGTTGACAATTCACATGTCTGATAATCGTTACCATGGAGGAAGATAAATGGTCTAGGATTCATGCCGGGACCTCTCAAGGGAATAATATCAACTCCAACACTTTGTATTACTGATAGTCACTAGACTCTGATAACCATTACCTTGGAAAAAGAGAACAGACTAGGATTCATGTTGGGACCTCACAAAGGAATAAGTCATTGAAGTGGAGGTTGGATTCACAATCACCGCATGGTACCTTCGTAAACAATGCTTAAGTTAATTTGGGCTGCCAGGATTTGTAATACATTTTTATTTGGGAATTGAAATGGGTCAACATGGAATCAAAGTCTGAATCACTGATTCACATTTGTTGGAGAATGATAATATAGAAGTCAAACTGCCAACCACCACTGAGGAAGCTATCATTAAATAGCATCGAGGTGTTTTGCTGATGGATTAATAGAAGTCAAACTGCAACCAACACTGGAGCTCATGTATTGAATCAACGGTGGCTTATTTTAACTGTTGGAATGCCTTCTTAACGTTCCAATAGTTTTCTACAGTTTCATAGTTCCTAAAGTAGTATTTCCATAATTAGAAAGGAAACATGTCTTACTGGCTCTTGGGCATATGTTGTGTAGTGGCATTATGGCATCGTCTGTGTTGTTCAAGTTTCTGTTGTGTAAATAATTGACTTGCTTCCAGATTTTTTGTGCACTAACTATTGCAGCCTATAGATGCACCATAAAACAAGTTACAACAAATATAAAGCAAAAGAGTGTTTTGCCTTCAGACAGCTGCTATGTAAACATCCAGCCAAAAAACCATGCCAGGCCCCAGACATCCATACAAGTTGAAAAGAAATAGGGATTTTTGATAACACAGTCACAGTAAAGCTCAAGGAAAAAAATACTACCATATATTTCTAGATTTTCAATCAATACATGGTAATATAAAATTCAGGCTTTAACAAATAATTTGGGCCTTGGATCTTCAGACAATACACTCTAAGCTTATTTATCCAACTTCGTTTTTTTCTTGAATCAGGTGGCAGTAACACTAAGCTACATTGAGTTAACAACAACAAAATTTTACATTGAATAACACACATTCCAAGTTAGCCAAAGGCTTTGTGCAGCAATTATCCCCGAATTACCCCTTTCTAACAAGAGGCAAACAAATAATCATGTTTATCAAGGATAGCAAATGTAGGAAATAAATCAACTAAAACATGCAAGATAAATATAATGAATGTTAGATTTTTTGTTAATCTTCACATATCCTCTAGACTTGCATCTCCTAGAAAGCAAGGTTTTTTCTTACTATCTATGTAAGGACAGCTGAATAGTACTTTAGGAAGGTTAACTGACCCTTGCTTTATGAATAGCCCTTTAGGAAGAAAAAATAATTTTAGCCTTTATCTATAGAGAAGTATTGAATACATTTAATTAAATAATAATAAAAATATATAATGAGGCAACAAAAATTGTCACAAAAAAAAGACAGACAGAGGAGAATGCAACAGAGAAGACAACGTGATAATCACGCAACAACTTGAATAGATAAATTGTAGTCACACTCTGTAAGTGTGGGAGAATTCCAAATAATGTAAGGTTGACTCATGCATTTTATTTCCAAAGCACTGCAATTCTCTATCGTATATTTTACTCTCTAATATTTGTCCACTGTGAATACATCATTCTTTCTGCTAAAATTAAAATATTTCAGTGGATGGTATGTCTTTTATTTGTTGTACAATCATGCCTTAATCAATAAATTTAATTCCAATTACTGGGAACTCTAGTGTTGCGAACACAAGCTCAATATCTCTCTTTGATCATTGGAATTTTTTCCAATATTTGATACCAAAGCTAATGGTCTGTTCATAAGGAAGGCCAGACTTTAATTTTCAGGTTGGTTACCTATTTGAAAAAGAACAAGCAATACAACAAACACCCATGCAAATTAGAAGTCTCAAAGTACACCAGAACCATGGTTGTAGCTAGCTTGAATTTCTTCTTTGTCTAAAACAGATCTGGTTGTAAAATTTAACAACATGGATTTCATCTGGAAGTTGCAAATGGGAATTCCATTATTGAACAAGATCATTTAGCATTCTGGAAGAAGATGAAGTCAAACATACCATATGAACTGCTAGAATCAACAAATGGGAAACTAATAATCACAGGAGTCTTACTTGTAACATTTTGAGCATAATGATCAAATGACTCACATCAGCAGTGCCAAAACACCAAAAGAAAAATGGGGCACACGCGTGTGAAAATAAAGCTATAACTGTGACATTTGTCTGAGGGAACTTCACCAAATAAAGAGGAGGCTCCTAATATGTAGCCAAACACAACAATCAATTGAAATTCAAGTTGTTTAACATTTATGAATATCAAGCTATCATCCTAAGATATAGCTGAGGAAGTTTTCACAAATAAATATGACAACATAAGATGTGGCCAACAACATCAATCACTTCAAAAAATTGTTAGAGATGCTAGCACCTGATGAGGCACCAATTCAAAATGTACATGCAGTCATCGCCTTGCTTGCATTACTAGCCTAATATTATGATAGTCTGGTCACTTCATTTGACATAGAGCCCAGATCGCCATAATAATGCAAGCGAAGACATGAAAGAAATATTCAAGGTTGATAACAAAAAACACAGCTTTCTTTCAGCAAGTAGGAACAAGAAGTTCGAGAAAAAGGTTGTTGATCTGACACGAAAATGAGATTCACTTGCAATTATATTTTTTGTTGCTAAAATAGCAAGGTATAATTCATTTATTGCAGAAAGCAATGGCACCTCACCAAAGGAGCATTGGAAGATGTTTTCAGTTGAAAAGGAGGATAAAGCAAATGTGGCAACATACTTTAGGTAGTCTGAGCCTACTACTTACATCGATGCTCCACTTGTTGGTGCCCTTGCATTTTTCCGTGGTCATCCTTCCTAGCAAGCATGTGAAAATTAATGTGCACCAAATTCCTCTCACAGAATTGAATATATTTGTACTCAAAATCTCACCCCAATGAAAATCCCAAATAAACTATGCACCTGGCAAAGTGCACAGGCAAGCACAGTGGATGCAGGAAGCTTGCAATGGTGGTGGTTTAGGATTATATGATTTTCATGGCCTCCATGGCTAAGTGGGTAGTACACAATCAAGCACACTGGATGCAGGAGCTTTAGTTTCCAATTGTAATGGCGGTGGTTTATTGTATTTTTTTCAACTAAAAAAATTGTGTTTGGAGCAGTTTTCAGATATATATAATTTTCCTTGAGATTGGACCGCATTTGGAGCAATTTTCAGATATATATAATTTTGTTTGAGATTAGACCTCCCTACTTAACTATTAACCATTAAACCACGTCCTAAAAACTATTGAAGATGTCTGAATGGCTAAGTGGTTCGTTATAAATCTGGTAACTGATTACGATGCAATGGGAAAACACCTTCAACATCGCTCGAACCTGCGCCAAAATGGAGACCTTGAATGTATCTGTTTCGCCAGACGCTGGGAGCTACCAATGCAGATAATTTATAGCAGCACGGGGTGGGATTCGTATGCATGGGCCTTCCGGGCGCCCACCAAAATGGTGGATGTCATTGTTCACAGAGTATAATTTACCTTATGCCTAGGGCACAGCCTTCCAGGATTCGACACCGCGAGCAGACCTGTGAGGTGAGCAAGCACCGTGACCAGGAGAAACGAATGCTCGAGAGGACCTGTTCCGATTGTGCGAATGGAGCAAATGAATGTTTGGCGCAAGGGATCGTTTGAAATTGCGCGGGTGTTGGTTGCCAGCACAGCAGGTGCTAGCTTGGAGGTGGTAAGGCAAAGAAGCGTTAATTAGTGTTATATGCTATCGATTGCCTTACATAGTGTTATATGTTATCTATTGCCTTATGGCGTTTTCTTTGCAACATCTGGTGCAAATGCTAGTATTATTTATTTTTGTGGAATATTATGAGAATATTGGGTAGATTATGAAGATTATGAAGATTTGGTAACTCCTAAGGCTACTAACTTTAATTATCAACCCGGTGTTCGTACAATCCTGGGGATTGTACCAATTTCATCATTTTACATGGAAACTTCTCAAAGCATGCTGCGCAAATCCAACCATCTCCCAACCTTGGTTTTGAGTTTTGAGTGATACTGGGCATTTTATCACTCCATTCCATCCACTAACCACCTTCCCTAAGGCTTCCATCACCTCCAGCACCCATCGTTTTTCTCTCGTTTGTATCATGTAGAAATACAAGGAATCTTGTAGGTTTTTAGTACATCCTGTAGTGGCCCGTTTTGAGGCCAAATTGAGGGAAAACCTCCAAGAAGCCACACAAGGTCACCTAAGAGTCTCCCAAGCCTTCCAACCATCCTCCATCATCTCCAAGCCACTTGCCACATCACCAAAAGAGATCAACTTTCACACTCTCACATGAGAAAATACAAAAAGAAAAACAGATTTATTTTATACATTTACATGCACAACAGTAGAAGGTTTGATGGTTTGAATTTGCAAGCTTAGGACAATAGGATTGCATACATGCTAACTTAGCATTCTTTTCAAGGAAAGCCTCTTAGCAGTTTGTTAGAAAATGGTATGTTTCAACATTTGATTTCAGTCTCTTTCCTTGTACTTTCTTTCTTGCAATAGGTTAAGGTTCCATTTTGAACATCTCATTTTCTGCAATTGGTTTAGGATTTGACTTCAGTACATGCACTCCATTACATCATGACAGCAAAGGAAGGACATAGTGTATGCTGCACACATAGTGTTGGTACCTCTTAAGTCTGTACGAACCCCGGGTTGATAATTAAAGTGGTAGACTTGGGAGTTGCAACATTCTTTTTGCAATACCAAGGCTCATCACTACTACATTACATAGCCTTCTAAATGCAAAAACCTAATTCTAGCATCCCCCAATATTGCCTTGGGGGAGAATGCAATTTTTGATAAGCGGGCTATTGCCAAAAGGGCTAGTAGTGTAGGGTTTTGTTGGTTAGTGTAGCTAACTCTGAACCTAGGTCAAAGCCCTGTCAAGCCAACAAATGGTTCCATTTCCAAGACTAGGATCTATCGGAGGGATGTGTGATGTGGCATCCATGGATACCAACTAAGAAAGAACTCCATAATTCGGTAGATCAAAAGTTGTACAAGTTTGTAGCTCAGGAAAATCAGAATCTGCATTGGTCAAAAGATAGGTGGTTACAAACATATATCTACATAGAAGAGCACGAGTTATTTTTCGCATCATTCGCTAATGAACTGCACGAGTGGATTCAAACTTAGTTGAGAATGAACCCATTTGGAGACATAACAAACATTTGGTGTGGACTCCTGAACTGATCAAGCATCTTGAAGAGTCCGATCATAAGGTTCCAAGGGCTATCTACTATTGGATCGATAGTTTTCTAGGTAGTTTCATTACTAAATTTTGCAATGACACATCAATATATTATAGCGAAGATTAACTGATTCTTTAAGGGTATGAGAGGTAAGTACCTAAAATCGCTAAAAAATTGAATTAAAATGTTTTTGTGTGAAAAAGGTGTTATGCCTCTGAATTAATGCTTAAAAGAGGCTAGATGGGATCTACGTGATGTGTGAAAAGGTTCCAAGTAGATCGTGAAATATACGCTGAGGGAAAATATAGTTCATTGTTAGGGGATTTAGAAACCAATGAACAAGGAAAACCTAAAAATTGGGAGTTGCACCATAGGTAGAAGGTCAAGGCACTTCTGGGATTTCGCATCCATCTAGTCCACCTCCCCCACCCCCGCCACCTCATACACGTACGCCTTCACCTCTGCCTCCACCTCCACCTTCATTATTCAATATGGTGAATACATTGAAAATGCATGTATTCGAGGGTTAGGGATTAGAGGATCCTGATTAGTTTTGGTTCATAGTAGAAGCTATGTGGGAGGCCGAACAAGTCAATGATGATGACATGAAGAAAGTGAAACTAGTTACAATGCTATAGGATAGAGCACTTACATGGTATATCAAATATAGTATAACCAATCCAAATTCTATGTTGGCTGAGACAAAGACTACGTTGAATGCAAAATTTAGAAAGTCAAAATCACAAGCTCAGTGTGTTACTGAAATAAAGGAGATCAAGTAGACAGATAATGAGTCTGCGTGGGATATAGATCAGAGGTTGAAGTGCTTATTGAGACAAGCTAATATTCATATTTCAGATGAATAACATAAGGAATGGTAAATAGCTATGTTACTACCACACTTAAGATTTCCCTTGTCTCAACATAATATTCGATCTTAGGATGAAGCATTAGATATCACGATGAAGCTGGAGGCTTCACCAATCTAGGATATGAATGTTGGAGTCCGGCAAATCCAATCATAGTTAGCAAGCCTGCATATGGAGTTGCAGGATCTGAAGAAGGGAAAGGAGGTTCAGTTGGGAATATGTCCTGAAGTTTTGTGCACGAAGTGCAAAGCTGTAGACCACTATAAGGAACAGTGCCTATGTACTAGGACTATATAGCTACACGAGGTCCCATCCTGCTGAAACCAGAGTCTCTTATTGGATGAAGCATTGGTTGAAGTGTCTGTTGTAGTACCTGCCAAGTGTTAGGACTACATCCAACACATAATTTTATTTATTGCAAAAGTTTGTAAAATCACCAAAGAAACTATTTTGGAAATTTTGTAACTTGGTTGGCCATGATGAACGAGATTTTTGAAGCTATGACTTGATGATAGACATAACCCCAATGTATAGGATTCAGGTTGAAACCCGCATGCAAATTTATCAAGGATCACTTGTGGCTCGTGGAGGATTCCAAGGACGGGGAAGAGGATGAGGAGGAGGCACTGGAAGAGGTTCGGGCTAGATCATATGCTACAACTAGGGAGAGCTAGGACATTTTGCGCATGTCTGTCAAAATCCAACCCATCCTTCTTGTCAATACTGTAAGTAATTTGATCATGTTATATAAGATTGTCTTCTATTTATAGAAAATATGCAGGAAAAGAAGAAACAAAAGCGGACACAGAACATTCAGATGATAATATCCAAGTCGGGTGAAGATAATCCTATTGTCAATATATTCATGTGAATCGGTATAGCCACTGGTGAAGACAAGGTAGAAAGAAAGAAGCTCGTATCAGATACATGGGTTTGCAGGGCTGGCGATAAGAATGTTCGATTTGACCTACAAGAGAAAATGAGATGTTTATGGAGGAAAGGAATTTTTTTATGGATCTAGGTGCTCCTACGTCTAAAACCCAGATACAATTAGTCCCAAGAAAAGAGAAATCTAAAGAAATTACTGCAATGAAGGACCTTGATCCCATGGTGCTGAAGTTGTTTATGCAGAAATGAATGAAGTTTCTCAGGGATTAGAAGGTAGTTGAAGGACTACAAGAACTAATAGATAACTGCGCTAGCAAGGACAAGTTTTTACCAAAACAACATGCTATGAATAAGGTGAACCAAAGAAAGAAGAGGATTGGTCAGGAGATGTGGTTGAAAACACAAATTGGTGTTTTTTACATGGACCAGATAATTCTAGAATTAGGATGTCACACTAATATACTACAAAAATAGACTTGGGAAAGTATGGGGAAACCTAAGTTGTAGTGGTCACCATTCTAGCTGTGCATGAAAAAGCAACAAAAGGTATTCTGATGGCTCACCTTCATGGAGTCGTTGTAGATATTGTGGGAGTCAGTGTGCTCATAGATTTTGAGGTTATTGAAATAGTATATGATAATACTCCATACCCAACATTTTTCGCGATTGATTGGGATTTCAACGTCAATGTTTTTATTAATTTTCAGAAGTGAATCATGGTATTTGAAAAGAACAGACTTGGCATGGTTTTTCCATTGGATCCGGCTGAAGGTGCACCATACACAAAACCAATCCATGATGATTGTGATTACGAAGACATTGATCACATATATAAGCTCACTGCATGAGAGGAAGAATTGATTAATCCCACTATAGATGGACGAATCAATTGGGAGAAGAATAGTTCATGCCAATAAAACTCATATGAAGAATTAACAAACTGGTAGAACCGATTACATGAGATTTCTACACTATGATGCAATAAGATTAGAAAGTCTCTGGGATGTATATCAACTGAGGTACATAAATTTCCTTATTATGATGGGCTAGATGATTTCAATATTTTTCTTGACCATTTTGAAAGAGACGTACCAGAGGAGCACAAGTTCCAAGCTTTAGATTTGGCTTTAAGAGCTATGCCTGCAAGACGGTGGGGAATCCACAAGGATAATATTATTGATTCAAAGGAATATCGTAGACTGATGAGATCAAGATTTGGATCTACAAAAATGCAGCCTAGTGAAAAGTATACAGTTAAGGATGACCCATGTCGATGTACTAAAGCTTGGGGTGAGGTACCTCAACTAGAGTGGGTACATATATTTATTCATACCTTAGACATTATACCAATGAACTGGTATTTGGAGACGGAGCTGCAACATGAGACTACTAATTGGGATGAAATGAAGGATATTTTCCCACTGACATTCATCTTTTAAGATGGGTTTGAATGAATTGATGGGGCGCTTCAGGAGATTAAGGCAATGATCTTCTGGACACCTCTAGAACCTATAACTTGGATGCAGCTTGATTCGAGCATGCAACTAGAACATTCTTTGGAATGCTACAATGTTACTATGGAAGAAGGTGACGAGGATCCATGAAATATCAATATTCCTGAGTCAAAGGGACTGCGGAAAGTTGTAGGACTTGATGTAGAGATCCATGATATATCACAGTCGGTAAAGAAAAACCAAGTAAATATTGGCTCAGAAGCAAAACCAAAGTTCACGCGTATTGGTGACTATTGGGATGAAGACATGGTAGGCAAGGTTTTTGAATTACTTCACAAATATCAAGATTTATTTATGACAAAGTTCTCTAAATTGAAGGGCATAGTACGTGATTTGAGTATGATGAAGATAAATTTAAAGCCTGACGCGAATCCTGTTAAGAAGCGCCCATATCGAGTGAACCCCAAGGACAAGGAAAAGGTAAGAGAAGAGCTGGAGAAGGTAGTACCCAACCTAAGGATCGCAAAAGTAACTGAGATGGAAGATCATGACTTCATGGAGGAATTATTTTTGTAACTGCTTGCATTAGAAGAGTACCACGTTTGGCTGGTTTCATCAACAAGTGTAGAAAGCTAGGGAAAAACTGTGGTAGGATCATAAAATCAAGCAGAACACTTTTAAGAATGGATATTTGGTCCTGATGTATGACAACAAGTTTACAAAATTTCCTGGGAAGTTTGATATGCATTTGCTAGGAACTTACATGATCAAGGATACTTCATATGGTGGCGTAGTTCAACGCGCAAAGTTAAATGGGGAGTTGTTTCCTAGAAGGATTAATGGGAGCATATTAAAGGTATAAAGGGATGATCATGACCCTACAAGGATGCAATGAATATATGAAAGAAGGAAAGTCTTAGTGTTTTAGGCAGTTGGAAGGAAGCGCAGGACTATAAACTACTTTGCCGAGGAAGGGTTTCATCGAAGAAGGAGGGATACATGATTTTTAGGGAGATGTAACACGTGGAGAAAGTTGCAACAATGTAGTTGTGCCATAAGGGATGGTCCAGAGAAACCTACCCAAAATGTGACCGTTGGAAAAGCTAGTGTTGATTTGACAATGATTTTGTCATTAAAGGGAGTGGGGGAAGTGTTGGAAATAATATTGAGAGGGGGGGGGGGGGTGGTTTAATTTTTAGTCAAATCAATAACTTTTATTTTTAATACTATAATTCCTATACACTACTTCAATGAAGGAAACTCGCGTGTATACACAACTATATTTAAGGCAACCAATGTATATCCAACAAATTTATGATTCAGTTAATTCATCATATGTGAATCTTTAGTTAGTGCACCAGAGCTTCATTAACCATATAAATAGTAACCATGTGCAGTAATAATAGAACAAATCATCACACATAAGAAACACACATGAACACGAAGATTTAAGGTGGAAACCCAATGTGGGTGAAAACCACTTATTGCTATCGTCTTTGTCTTCTTTTAGTAATAAGAAAATTTGTTTACAACATTATGCTAGTGCAGACTCATACCAGTGCACAGGCTTCTACTTGCAGAAGGCTACAACCTTCTCTCGTTCTCCAGTTTCTACTGGAAGGGAGCTACAACCCCCTAGCTCTTGTACTAGCCGATATGTTTACTAGTATGTAGAAACCAACCTACAAAAGGCTACAACCTTCTCTCTTCCTCCAGGGACCTCGTTTCATAAATTTTCAGACTGGATACTCCTGGAACACAACATCATAATCTGAAGGCCACAATTCATCCAATTTTCATACTGGACCCATCCACAACATTGAAGCTCAAATCAATCACCACTGTAATACAACCATCAACTATATCAGTATCAACCAATCACTAAAACTCAATCATTACTTTCTGAATCAACCAAACTCAATCAATCACTGACAACATCTGAACTTTTGACACAACTGAATCAACCATTCATTCATACTTTAATCAACTCTAACAAATCAACTGGAACAGAGAGATCACTGTAGCCAGTATACAGATTTGTACCCAGAACATTGCATCATCATTCAGAACTAGTTGTAACCTCAAAACCATGCATCAGAGTGTATACACAACTTGGAAGAGCCGAACCAGTGTGTATACACAACTTCATCAAAGCAAATCAGTGTATAGATCTGCAAATACTTACTTATAACTTCGTTGCACTTCCTGACTTTAGACATACCCATATCATCACATATAAAGGATATTGTTATACAAAAA
>APFE030762670.1:0-47785 GCA_000404065.3 Pinus taeda | reverse complement strand
GGAAGGCGAGCATTACAAATCGCAGATATGCGGGATTCTATTTAACAAAGGGACGAGTCTCACAAAAACGAGTCTAAAGGTCCTAGCAGCCAAATAATAAGTGTCTGGTGATAGCCCCTGTCACATGAAGTACAAGGGGCTAAAGTGGATCAGAATGCCTCGTTCTGTAAAGACTTTTAATGGGAAATCTCGATGTGATAACTCTGTGACAAGGTAATGTGGAACTTTAAAGGCGTGGTGGGTCGGCAACTAAGGCATTTAAGAAAGGAGATGGAGCATTCAAAAATCGGCATGGGTTGACCGTGTAAGGCCCCTTGTGACATGAAACCGGGGTCGACACAGACAGAGTAAACGAATGCATGAAATCTCAGGAGGACTTGATGATCTAGCATGGTGCTCTATGCAAACGGACAATGAAGTACCGCCCAAGTGACCTCTGCTTCTGTACTATGGCATTAAACTGATAATTGACCACTCCCAGCTTTGGAGAACGAATGATTCGAGTAGTAAAGGCAGAAGCATCGGGAAGCAGTTGAGTGGAACAAGAGGCCAGACCGTGGGCAAGCAATAACCTGAGAAAAGGCCATCACAGAGATGGACATTAAGACATTTTATGGAAGTTTTCCTCTGTGAATTGACTTGTTTTGTTATCATGTACTTGTGACAATTTAATGGGGAAATTAATCTTATTGTAGTCTTTTTGGGCCATAGAGACATCCCGGGCCGAAACAGCTGGTCAATCTAACAGCTGAGGATGGGCCAAGATATTAGTTGTAATTACAGTTCATAGCTCCCCTCTTCTTATAAATAGAGGGAATCCACTCTTAAAAAAAGGTTCAGAATCCTAAAGAATAACTACATGTTATTTTTGAGACTGTATGATTTCAAGATTTGCATCTTTCATAATATTAATGAATTGGTGGTGATTCCCCCTTCGAGCACTACAGTATGTTACCTCTCTATTTACATTCCATTATGTTCATGTTTCCTCTCTAATTTCATGTAACTATAGTTGCTAGAAATGTTTCATATGTTCTTACAGATTCATTTGTATTGACTCGTTAATGCACATGCCTGTATGGATCTTTGAGATTATATCTTTAAAATTTCGCTCCATGAATCATCGCAGCAAATCCTCTTTCATCCATTATGTCTATCTTTAACTTAGATAAGTGTATGATTCTTGATGTTTCAAGCTCTATATGATGAGTTATTCTATCTCCTTCTCTTCTTTCATTGCTCTGCCAAAGTTGATGAAACGGTAGTTCCTCGAAATGTTCGGCCTCCACTAGTCTATCCATATATTTCTGTGAGTTGTATATGTGAAGGAATACTAGAAATACATGGCTTATGTTCTTGGATGAATGAACCAACTCATGATGTTTATTGTGTGTGTGTGTGTATATATAATATATATAGGTACAAAAGTATATGGGATGTCTCTAGTCCCTTGAGAATCATAAGAGACACATAAAATCTAGATGTTCTAGGAACTGGTCTTATAAGCAATCTAAGGCTGTCTCTGGAAGCGACAACATGATGCTCAAGTAAAGAAGGGAATCTATCAACCAGAACATGTACAGTTTGAATTGAGGAAAGATGCAATGAATATTAATGATGACTTGAATTTCAAGTCAGTAAATATAGATGAAGTTAAGAAGAAGCCTAAGTGGCTTGAAAGGGGTCATTCAAAAAGTAGTATGTTGGATAAAAATTTTGAAAAGAGGCTTATAGATCTCTAATTTCTCTAGTGAATTATGCACTTATGGGACAGGTAATGAAAATGGATGAACCACAAAACTATGTAGAATCATTAAGGAAGAAAGAATGGAATGAAGTTATGGAAGCATAATTGAATTCCTTGGTGAAAAATGATACATTGGACTTGGTCAAATTACCAAAAGGAAAACTTGATGTAATTGGCACTGAATGGGTTTATAAAAATAAGTATAAATTAGATGACACAATTGATAAGTACAAGGCTAGTTTAGTTTCAGATGGATATGCAAAGAAGGAAGGCATTGATTATACTAACACATTTTTCCCAATGGAAAAGTTGGATACAATTAGAATGGATCTTGCATTAGTTGCTAAGTACAAATGACCAATTTTTCAGATGGATGTTAAATCAACTTTTTTGAATGGTTATGTGGATAAATAAATTTATGTGGAGCAGCTAAGGGTTTTGAAGTTCCAGGAAAATAAGATTATGTTTCTAAGTTGAACAAGGCCTTATATGGTCTAAATCAAGCACCAAGGGCATAGTATTAAAGAATTGATAAGTATTCCAAGATCATGGTTTAGTTAAAAGTTTATCTTAGCCCAATCTATATACGTTTCAGTCATGATAGGACATTTTGAAATTTGTCTTAGTATATTGATGATTTGATCTACACATGGAATAGTAATATTGAACTATTTCAAAGATTTAAGTCACATATGATTGTTGAGTTTGAGATGGTAGATCTAGGTGAGTCGCATTATTTCCTAGGTATTGAAATTTGGCAGAAGGAAGATGGTATTTTCATGTCACAAGCCAAGTATACTTGGGACATTTTGAAGAAGTTAAAGATGTTGAGTTGCAAGCCAGCAACCAGGGAAAATTTTTGGGGCTAATATTCGCAGGTGGGCTAATTTTCTATGTTTTTTTTCCAAAAAACGATTCGCCAATTTCCATTTTTCCTAAAAATGATTTGCCCAAATTTTATATCATAAAATTATTTTACCTTAAAAATCACCAAATTTTTATAGAGGCTATATAAAATCATTAGAAATTTGAATAATTTTACAAACGTATCTCTAAACATTTTATAGTTTGCATGTTAGGGACTATTAAGATTTGCCAAGGTTTCTAAACTTTAAGATAAATTTCCATCCTTAAAATTTTCCCTACCAACAACAACTCCTATAGAAGTTGGGTTGAATTTATATGGACATGATGACTCCAATTTAGTTAATGTTACTTTGTATCGTCAATTGGTTGGAAATTTGATCTAGGTGGATATTGGTGGCCACCCACCTATTCCACCTAAACCTTCAGTCTGTTTCATCAGTTTGCTTGATTATAGCAGCATTTACTATTTTTAGCATTTCTTCGGGTCCTGAACTTCTAGAGCTATTTTGAACCCCTAAACAACGTTTTTTTTAGGTCGACAACGGGCTTGTGGCCATAGCTAATGACTTGTCACAAATATAGTAAACTCAAAGACATATTTCCAACGAGGTATCATATGCGTTAAACAGAGATCATATGGCCAAGTTACAGCCCTAGGAAGTTGGTTGCCCAACTAACCCCAATGGGGCCCACAAACTCTTGGTGTTCCATCGCCTGGGTTAGGGTTTTGGTTGTTTAGAGTTTTCCCTTTGTTGTTCAATAATAAAAATGCCCTTGAGACTCATTGTAGCATAGCTCAGAGGCATGTAGCTATCACATCTCTTCTCAGAGATAAGCTACCATCATCCAAGCTAATTTATTTCCATTTTGCTTGTAAGCATCTTTCAGTTCTCTGATATTAATGGAATGAAGTTTTATTTTTGTTGCATCTCTGTGCTTATGTTTATATCGGTATTATGTTGTGTCCCTGCATAAGTTTAGATCAAAATTTGATCTACTTAACTACAACTCAACTAAATATTTCCTTTGCAGTCAATATGGTATCAAGATTTATGGCAGAACCCAAGGAATTGCATTGGAAAGCAATAAAGAGGATGTAAAGATATTTGTGTGGAACATTTAGTTATGGTTCGGTATACAGGTATATAGAATATTTCAAGTTAATTGGTTACACAGATTCAAACTCGGCTAGATGCATGGATGACATGAAACCAACTTCAGGTATTCATTCAACATGGGTTCAATAGCAATTGCTTGGAGTACTGAACCCACAATATCTCTCTCCATAGCAGAAGCAGAGTATAAAGCAACAACAAAAACAATATGTGAAGCAGTAAGAGCAACCCACTCAGTTGATATGTGATAATCAAAGTGTTATTCAAATGACCAAGAATCTAGTTTTTCATAAGAAGACCAAGCATATTGTTGGGGCAAAGTGATTGCCTAACATTTAAATTGTCAACCCGGGGGTTTCATAAAACTTGTGAAGTGTGCATGCACTATATATGCTAGAAATTATCTTTCAATTTAGATCAATCTAACTACAAAATAACAAAAACCAATTCATCTAATCTATGAAATCAAATAATAAAAATGAAATTCAACTAACCTATGAAATCAAAAACAACTAATGTATACTTAATTACTCCAACATCCAATTATGAAGTGTTACCTTCTTGAGATGAGGTGTAAGCAACTATTTATACATTAACTTCTAATGTCCTAGAAAAGCAAGTAAAGTGTGCAAAAAATAACTCAGTAATTGCATGTATTCAATATTGAAATATGATTAAATCAATTTCTGAAAATGATCTTTAGGAATATCAGTTAATGCAATTAAATGAGGATCTTAAAAGCAAATAAAAACAATCACTCTTAACCTCTCACACAGGAAAAGATATGAAATAAATAAATCTTAATCTATGAAGACAGTATATCTTAATCTATGAAAAACAATAAATCTCACACATTATAGATGGCCAATCCAAAAACATGAGGACGGCAAGTGAAGAAGCTCCATATACAAGCATAACCAAATCAAAGTGAACATCACTCATGAGCATGGTGCCAAATCCAAATTCTATATTCAAAACATGATCATTTCCCCAACTTTACACGTGCCTTTCAAAGGAGAAGGCTCTCCTATTTATACAAAAACATAAGAAGCTACCCTATTTAATGAGGATCCACTAAAATCGCATATAGTTACAACCAAATAGCTCATAATGAGACACATATCCCCTAGGTGTCTTATAGAGTTCTAATCCAAATAGGAAATGATGAGACATCTTGTAGAGTTACAATCCAAATAGGACATATATCCAAATATCCTTTGAAGGGAATTCGAATTTGAGCATTGGAGGCCACATAAGGGTGCCTTGGAAGCTTCCAAATGACCTACACATGTCACAAAACTCAAGCCACATATATAGATACATGAAACCATGTTAATTTCGTAGTTTTTAATCATAAATTCACTTTAAACACATAAAATAAATGACTTTGGTAATAAGGATCCTAACCCATATATTTATGAAAATTGTGGCTAATGAAAGGTTATATGGTTATGGAGTTGTGACATATGGGTGAAATGGTGGTGATAAAGATGAAAGTGGATGTCATTTTGAAGACATTTTGGAAGCCCAACATATCCCCCAACTAGAGCAATTGCATGTCCTCATGCAAATATTGCATTAATTCCTTTGATTTGCTTGCAACGTCTTTGCTTTTGAATGAGCTTGGCTTATATCATATGTTCTTAAACTTTGCATTTGACAATTTTATTTATTTTTGCAAAGTATTATTTGTCATACATTGAATTGCAACATGTTTGGTTGGTTCTTGTGTTTCAACCAAATTTTAATTGGTATTGGTTCTTGTGTTTCAATACCTTGTTTCCTTTTGTTGCAACAAGATTTATTGAACATATTTAAGAATGCTTCTTTAAAATCAGCCATATAGTGTGCTCTTAATTTAGACATTATTTGCAAATCATATAAATTTTTGAACCATAATGCAATCATAATTGATTAGGACAAGTATGTTATGATGAAATGAAAATGTGTGATGGTGTATGATATATGAATATGAAATGATGTCCCTTCTCCCCAACTAAAGATATGACAATGTGAAAGAGGCAGTGAGGAATTTCCCAAAGTTACAATTTTAGTATTTTAAGGAATTTGCATGACTAAAAATTAGAAAACCACATACCTTCACTTACCTTTAATGTGCATGAGTTATGGAAATTGAAGAGTGTGGCCACTTCTGGATCATGAAATGTAGAACTCATCTGCTTCTTGGTTGCATAAATGGTGGATGAGGTTGTGAAGTGGATTCTTTATTTCTACTACTAAATTTGTTATATCTGCTGCAAAATGCTGAAATGATATAGTCTCCAATCGCTATAAAAATGATGGTACAACTCTAGCCATGCGAAATAAATGTGTCGGTGTCGAGCATGAAGAGAGGTCATTGGATTACCAACCATTGATGATTGTTGTTAACCAATGCGAGGCAAACTCGCCATTAAGGTCAACGAGTGCCAAGGTACCTAAGTACATCTTGCGAAGGGTGAATAAATGAGCCGATGTCGAGCCACTTGCAAGATCCAACGATCAAAGGACATTGATGTATTCCCGTGATTGTTGGTGAGAGAGCCTGTCATTAAGGCATACAAGCCTCAAGGTACTAATGAGAACTCTAGCCTTGGACCTAGATAATGTGTCGATGTCGATAGGCCAAGGCTTGTTAGAACAAAGGCCTTAAGGAATCCTCCATCATTTAACGCGAGCAAGAAACAATGATTTTGAAGGACTATGTTGGAAAATTTTGTAGTGGATCAAGGTTTATTTAACGGAAAGGAAAATGACAAGTGAATGGAAAGTAAAGGGACAAATCAGCATGTAAGTGAGTTGAATGTCTTTATGAAAATGGGTTATAAGTTAGTGAAAGCAAGGCAGAAAAAATATGAGATGAGAATTTTATTGACTGGCTAAGTGAAATGCAATGCGACTGCAAAGGAAATGAGATGAAGGTTTTATTGACTAAAGGATTATGGATGCAATGGAAATACTAGCATCTAAAAGGCTTGCAACTGCTGGATCTGATATCCATTAGCATGTGCTCATGCATTGATGTTTCATCTCTATTGTTTCTCTGATCATTTTTTTGTAAAATAAATGTGGTCTTTGAGAGACACTATTTGCTTATGGTCATTTGTTCTTCCTCCTGGAACCTGCAAAAAACTAGTACTTCTTCTCCAATGGATTGTAAAGTTATCAAAATAGAGAGGTGATCAATTTCTCTATTAATGACATTTACATAAAAAAAAAATAAGAGTCGGTACTATAAAACAAGTTCATGAAAGAAAAGCAGGGGAGTTTATACCTGTGTTGAAAGTAGTGCCTCAAGTTACTTGTTGTTCATTTTTAGCAATTTTTTTCATTATTTACTATTTCAAAATCTGATAATAGCTTCCTCATTTTGTAGATCTTGTTGAGATCTTTCCAACGATGCTTGAATCATCGAATTCCAATGTTGTATGAGAAAGTGAGATTGTTTTGAATTTTTTATGAAACAGTGAAAATTGTAATGTAAAATGTGGCATGGGAACATGATGCTTCAGTGAAAGATGATGTAATCAGATGAAATAGTATGTTGATCATGAAATTCTGGTTAGAATGCATTGTTTGACAGATAAATCATTGAATTAAATGCATAGCTTCAGAATTGTTGATTAGCTACAGAATCTATGTTCAGCTGCAGAATATGCATAGTTTCCGTAGCTAAAATCTTGAACAAATAACTCAAGTCAGTAAATAACCAAAAATGAATTCAAAGAGCAAGAAACAATGTTATGGTTTACTGGAGCCAAAATGCAGTGATAATTGCAATGCCTCACGGGCATGAATTCATTCCAACATCAAAAACCACAGTAGCCGGAACCAAATGCAACATATATATTATTCAACCAAATTCACGCTCTTCAATATAATAGTTCAATGCATATACATGGTTTGAATGCTTTAAAGATAAACCACATAATTCAAAGCCAATTCAACACCAAAGCGCACATTCAAGGGTTCAATGAACAATTTTGAGTGCATTTGATATACTAGCGTATACCACGACAATCATCTAGCTTTCACAGGATTGTATTTAACCAAAACAAAGAAGGGACTCCTTGAGATAATTGCGAGAGTTCAAAATACAATGAACACCAGGGAGTTTCCATCATTGAATTTATTATAATCGATAAGGAAATTCCAGCCAGCAGAGTTCGTTTTTAATTTGATGTCTTCCCTCTCCAACGTGTCGTGTTTAAACAATTCACCATGTGTAAAATAGAAATCGTTTTTCCTTTGTGGTAGCGAATCCATGGATTTAGTGACAAAAAATCACAGTCTCGATTGCTCAAACCACCATAGCATTCCAAAAATTGGATTTGATGGCCGCACTGCTGTCTCTGTGTATTAATTTCAAATCCGTTTTTCTCTCATGTAGTCAGTGACACAGTTTCCCAAAGAATCCCATATTTCTCTCAAATGGTTGTGAAATTAAGGAAACTGTTTATGGGTTATCTAATTCACCCTGTTCCCGAAAAAACTCATGTCTCAGTTTTCCTAAATTCTTTTTTGTTTGGCCGGAATTTGCATTTAAAATTTGACTTTTTTTAGTTCTGCATTTTCTGGCAATGGTGATCAGTAATAAAATTCATCTTTGGCAATTAAAAATGAAATGGTGGTAAAGATTGACTACGAGTTTTCTACCCAACAATCTAAATGAAATCACCACATGCTATTAAACCCATAACCACTGCCAACAAAACAGACTTTTAAACAACTTATTCATACTCGAAAAATCGTAAAACATGCATTGAGATTGGTATTTAATTCGAACTTGACTCTTGCCCAGGTCTGCAAATTCAAACATTTTCTATCAGCGCACAAATTTTCATTCTTGCAACCCCTTCATAACTCCTTCGTTGTGGATTACTCATTCGCTGCCTCTTGAAGCTCTGCATGCCCATGATTCTCTACATGGTTGATTTTGCTTTGAACGTGAGTCAAACTTGCATCCTGCAAACAACAGTTACATTCTTGGTTGCAGGTTGAATTAAAGCTTGACCCTCTCAAGATCTTTAGGGACGAAGCCGTTAAGACTGGCCACATGGAAAAAAATCATCAAAGCCATGAATGGAAGCCACGAAACTACTGTCTAGTAGATCTACTGTGAAGAGCTTGATCTGCTTCTCCCCAGCGTATGGTTCGACTGTTATTATTCAAACAGATTATGGTAGCTTCAATTCTTATATATGAAATTGTGAATTTTCTTGTAGAAATGATTAATGGTTCTCAATTTTAGGCAACTAAGGCTTCAAAGTGAATGTACTAGAACCTGAAAACAGGGCTTTGGCTGTGGTTTTAAGCTAGTTTTTTATCGATCTGGGCTGGGTGACTAGGATAGAATCCATGTCGAGATGATTCCAGAGATTCCCATGTGGTCGGTTTCTTCGTTTGACGCATGTAACCTGCTAAACCATGGAAGTAGCTACGAAACACACAGTTAGCTGCAGAATAGGCTGTGTTTTGTAGCTAATTTTCCAAAACTTATTAAACAAGACACAATCTTTTGAGGGTCACTACAGACCATAACCAGTCAATCTGGCCAGCTGAACCTACCAAAGCAGTTGGATTGTTTTTTAATTGTTTTTTTTTTTTTGAAAAATTAGATTGAATCAAATCATGAAAACATAAATTAGCTGCAGAATTTGCATACTTGTAGCTAAACATTTTTTATGATATACTAACAAAACAATTTCTTTTTCTGATCCTCCAGGTCACACGAAGTGCAGGAGGAAAGCATACTTCAGAGATTTATTTTGTTAGCATAATCAAGATTTATCAATCGATTCCTCTGTAAATTTTGCAAAAAATAAAATAAAATGAAAAGTCTTGATCTCATACCTTTAATTATCGTTTGTGATCTTCACTTTCACTCCCTGATCTCAACCATTTGTTTATTGAAAATTTTCCTACAAAGGGTTAGTAGATGGGTGGTTCTTACTGCACCACAAAACATCAAATTTATCCTCAAAACTATAAAAAATTATTTTTATTTTTCCTACCTATCTAAAAACTATTTTTTATATTTCTTTTTAAGTATATTCATGCTTCCAATGAAGCTATTTACATATTAGAATTTTTGAAATTCTCATATCCCAACTTGAAAAATATACCTGTTTGTTTGTAAGGATATGCGAAATCGACTTGATCTTTCGATCTTCCGCAAGGATCTCTTGAAGAATTGACGAATATTGTAGCATAGTTGCTTCTTGATACCATTCCTAAATGTAGTCTTTGAGATGAATTCTAGATCCTTTCTCCATAAATGGTTAGTATCGAAAAAAATGATATGCAACTAAATGATTTATGCATCTACATGCTTTAATCATGCATCTAGAAAAAAATGAAAAATATGAAATCTAGACTGAAAGCTAGTTCCTATGCACACTTCCCCGGCAACGGCGACAAAATGTTGAGGCAAAGTGATTGCCTATCATTTAATTTGTCAACCCGGGGGTTTCGTAAAACTCGCAAAGCGTGCATGCACTATATATGCTAGAAATTCTCTTTCAGTTTAGATCAATCTAACTACAAAATAACAAAAACCAATTCATCTAATCTATGAAATCAAATAATAAAAATGAAATTCAACTAACCTATGAAATCAAAAACAACTAATGTATACTTAGTTACTCCAACATCGAATTATGAAGTGTTACCTTCTTGAGATGAGGTGTAAGCAACTATTTATACATTAACTTCTAATGTCTTAGAAAAGCAAGTAAAGTGTGCAGAAAATAAATCAGTAATTGCATGTATTCAATATTCAACCATTCAATATTGAAATATGATTAAATCAATTTCTGGAAATGATCTTTAGGAATATCAGTTAATGCAATTAAATAAGGATCTTAAAAGCAAATAAAAATAATCACTCTTAACCTCTCACACAAGAAAAGATATTAAAGAAATAAATCTTAATCTATGAAAGCAAATAAAAATAATATCTTAACCTCTCACACAAGAAAATATATGAAAGAAATAAATCTTAATCTATGAAAGCAAATAAAAACAATCACTCTTAACCTCTCACTTAGGAAAAGATATGAAAGAAATAAAACTTAATCTATGAAAGCAGTAAATCTTAATCTATGAAAAACAATAAATCTCACACATTATAGATGGCCAATCCAACAGCATGAGGATGGCAAGTGAAGAAGCTCCATATACAAGCATAACCAAATCAAAGTGAACATCACTTATGAGCATGGTGCCAAATCCAAATTCTATATTCAAAACATGAGCATTTCCCCAACTTTACACATGCCTTTCAAAGGAGAAGGCTCTCCTATTTATACAAAAACATAAGAAGCTACCCTATTTAATGAGGATCCACTAAAATCTCATATAGTTACAACCAAATAGCTCATAATGAGACACATATTCCCTAGGTGTCTCATAGAGTTCTAATCCAAATAGGAAATGATGAGACACCTCATAGAGTGACAATCCAAATAGGACACATATCCAAATCTCCTTTGAAGGGAATTCGAATTTGAGCATTGGAGGCCACATAAAGGTGCCTTGGAAGCTTCCAAATGACCTACACATGTCACAAAACTCAAGCCACATATATAGATACATGAAACCATGTTAATTTCGTAGTTTTTAATCATAAATTCACTTTAAACACATAAAATAAATAACTTTGGTAAATAAGGATCCTAACACATATATTTATGAAAATGGTGGCTAATGAAAGGTTATATGGTTATGGAGTTGTGACATATGGGTGAAATGGTGGTGATAAAGATGAAAGTGGATGTCATTTTAAAGACATTTTGGAAGCCCAACACATATTGATATTTAGTATCATTTTGTTTGAGATTTGGTTCAGAAAGAAGTGATCGAGATCGAGTACTGCAAAACAAATGAACATGTAGCTGATATATTTACCAAAGCACTATCTAAGGAAAAGTTATGCAAATTTAGAGATGATATTGGAATATTTCCAAATGATCATTATAGGGGAGAAATGATAGAATAATGATTCATTTGTAAATTGTTAGTGTTATCGTACGCTATTATTTTTAGTGGGAAATATATGGAGTGATTTTTGGAGAGACTGGTGAGAGATTTATGGAGTGATAGAAAGATTATATGAGATGGTGTATTCCCAAAACCTCTCCTTACATGTATAAATGTATGAGTTGATAATTAAATTTGTTAGAGTTGGTGTGCCCATTATTATTGAAAGTTTGCTCTGTTATTTTTGTTGGTATTTCTTCTTCAAATATGCATTATAGACTAAAATCGCACGAAGTAGAATGGGATCAGGGTTACACATTATGGGTCTAGGTTACAAATGACGACTATGGGGTAAACTTTTTACCATGGGTTGAATGAATCGAGAAAATGATATGGAACATATGTTAGTATATTATGTATATTATATATATTATAATATATATTTATAAAAGATTATAATTTGTTATCTCAACTGTCGAGTCCCCATGTTAAGTACCTCGTCGATCGGGAGCACAGGGTCTTCTCCTCGACCCCTTGGGGTTGGCCCTGCTAGTATGGCTGATGGCTTTTAAGAGTTCCCTTCGAGGTTTGATCTGCCTATATATTCTATGGGAAAAAATTATAAATTTATTAATATAATATTATTATTAATTATAAAATATATATATATATTATTATATATATATATATATATATATTTATATATATATATAATATATATATTATTATGAATATGATATGAGATTTTGAAATATTTGTATGGAAAAACCTAATGGAAAACCTTATCTAAATATCATTGATAAATTCAAATTCAAATTCAAATCAAACTTTTTTGTTGCTAAATTCAAACTCGAACCCAAACCATGTGACATTGCCTTGAGGTGGAATCAAGCTCATGTGGCGCCATAGTGGAATGCCACATGATAGCCAAAATTAACATATCAGAGGGTCAAGGGGCCCAAAAATGGGTGACTCATGGAACTCTCAAAGGCGGCCATGTGGATGGGATGACATCAACATGATGTCATCCTGGGTTGACGTCATCTCAGGATGATGTCCTCTCGGGAGTGTTGTCTATGCGCTTGCAAGGATAAGGGTGAGACTTATGGGCAAGGTGTACAGGAATTCTCTCTCATAAATTCATGATAAAACATTACGTATTTGGACCTCAAGGCCCAAGACCTTGGGGTAAATATGTCATAGTTGTGAGCGAGGTTGATATGAAGTCCTGTCATCAAAAGTTATGAAAGAGTCGATCCCACCCTGAGCTATTCGTTACGTGTTAAGTGCAATGGCTCAGGAATGAAACAACGAGGCCAAGAATTATTATAATGCAAATCAACCACATGATAGACTATGAGGATAGACCCGTAGGCCCAAATGATGAATGGGCCCAAGGGCCAGGGTATGATGTGGCATGTGATGTGGGTTGCCACATGGGATCATGCAATGCCACATGGCAAAGGGTTATTGGTGGAATATTTGAACAATCATATCTTTTAAATCGAGAGTCATTTTTGAATAAAAACTATATCTTCGAAAAGTTATCGATGAACCAGATGAAATGGTAATATTTATTTTGAGTTTTAAGAAATTTGAAAAATGAGGAATTTTTAAGACACCATTTCCATGATAGGACTATGGAGGTTGGGTCAATGATAGTAATGCCTTCTACTGCCATCAGGATGCTCTGTGGCATGGATGGGTGTTGCACAATACCTTTCCAATACTTTCTAGCTATGATCAACATTATGACTTAGTCATATTTTGTTTCCTACATCATTATTATCCATGGTCGTTCCTTTGGCATTATTTTCTTTAATATGGAATGTGTTCTTGGAGCACTGAATCCTCTTAGGCTCCACGAGAAGACTCTCATTTCCAAAAAAGTATCGAGAAGAGTTCTTCTTTTGGGGACCTTTGGCTTGGATTGAATCAATTAGAAGGGTTCTAGCATCTTCCAAAAACTTTTTTTTTTTTTTCATCATTTTTTTCTCATTTAAGATCACTTTTTCTAATCTTTAATAGGAGTGACCCAAGCTTCATCCCTCCCATATATTTATGACTTTAGGTTGTGATTTGAAGTTTCATTTTTCCTTTTAATATGTATCTTTAGAGATATTGGAGTTATATTTTGGAAAGATTCATATGGTGGTGTTGTCCGTGCATATATATAAACACCAATACATCAATATCCAACTGGTCTAGGTCCATGTCGTAATATATACTATCCTCCGCTAATTCCTAGAAGTTTCTTTCCTCCATGCCCATGTTTTCATCACCCATAATTTTTCCATTTTTCTTTAAGATGGAATCTTGTGTGTATATCTTGATGTTTTTTATTTTCCATAAGGATACTTGGCTTGGGGTCCTTATCCTTGTTTACTTCTAATGGTTCTCTTTTCTATGGCTCAACTATGTTTGTATATTCCAAAATTCTAAAATTGTTTTTGTCTTTTCCTTTCTTTGTTGAGGAAGGGTTAATAGGTTTCCTCCTTGATTTGCATTCACTAGGAACCATGGTCCATCCCTCCTTATTTGTAGCATCTTTACATTCTTCTTTAGTTGGTTTTACATTGCATGGAAAATCTCTAAACAAGTGGCCATGTTGATAGCGTTTTCTACATAATAACTTATAAGATTTTGACAAATATTGATCCTATGGTATTACCTATCCCCTCTAGGTTTCCCTTCTCCTAAAATTCCCATGGAAGAGAGTATACACAAATCTGGACTAGGGCTTAAGTGAAATGCTCTTTCTCTAGGCTAAGTCTTTCTATACAATAATGCAAATGTAGTTTTACTAAGTATAAGAAGTATGAATCTTTTTCAAAGATCATGCATCTATCCTTGATGCAAGCAAAAATAGTCACGAAGAATCCCTTAGATCTTAATTTTTGGCCTATCTAGCATTTTAGTTTCCATCTACATTTGAACCACCGTAATAGGGGCTTCTTAAAGGGCCAAATTCCCACAAATATACCTATAATTACATGGTATTTTATGTATTGAATATGATTACCAATATTTAAGAATGTGGCCTCATACCTTTGATTCTCTTTATTTTTGGCTAGACGACCATCCTGAAGTCTATTTTACTCATGTTTTTTATTTCTCATCCTTACTAGAAGCACCCCTATCATTGGATCCTTTCCTACCCAACCACTTTCAATCAAAAGCTAATTTAATTTTGCCACACTCATAACTATAACTTTGAAGGTGTGGTTATTTGTAAACGAAATCTTTACCATTAGGTGTTACTAAAAAAAACACACCATCACTTAGAGCTTTACACCAAAGTGAACATTATACCCTTCCCTAACCCTAAAAATTGAAGTACCCATCATCTTTTCCAAATGAATGAATTCAATCACAATATTATTAATATAATAAAGAATATGAAATTATATAATTTCTTCATATATTATTAGTAAAGATGACAATATCGAAGGTTAATATAATGCTATAAAATATATGAGTGTAATTAATGTGTAAATTTATATGAATACTATAATATAGTTAAAATTATATGAACATAACACTTTTGGGAAAGCTATTTATAAAGTTTAAAATATATTTTAACAAAAATATATGTGGTTAATTATTTCATCTAAATATATTAAATTAAAAATTAAAATAATATATATATATATATATATATATATATATAATTAAAAAATAAATTATAAAAATATTAGTAAATTGATAAAGGATTTAATTTTATTAACTAAATTATTAATTCAAATTTCAAAATAAATTAAATAGTGGGAATACATGTAAATATATAGATATATATAAGATAAAGGATTTCTGGCCCTACAATTGTTTTTGTTTAGTTAAGAGTTTGTATTTCTCTGACTTAAGAAAACAAGTTCGCCCAAGACCCAAGGCATCTGGCACGAGTGAAACTCTGCCCCTTTACGGAACGGGTTCCTCTCACTTAAGGAAACACGTTAGCCCAAGACCCAAGGCATCTGGCATGAGGTGAAACTATGCCCCTTACCGAGTGGGTTATTCCGAGTAGTATGGTTTTCATTGAATAAGGAAGATGAGTTACATGTATTTTCCATTAACAATGAGAAATAGTTATCCTCCCTGCTAATCTGACAACTTAATTATAATAAATTTTTCCACCAATAAAAAATAAAAAATAAAAAAAATCTCCAACCAACCCATTCAAAATTTTCACTACCCACCTTTCTTAACTTAAAAATTCAGCTCACTACCCACCTTTCTTAACTTAAAAATTCAGCTCAGATGCAACCAGGTTATAATTTTTATTTTCTTATCTATAGTAAAAACTCATATGAACCCTAATTCTCAACTTACTGTAACCGGGCACTGTGATTAACGCAAAGTGGGATCGACCATGGCTGAAACCTTGATCCGAAGAGGTCATCCGGACGTGGAACCAGCCAGTTGAAAGGATAATTTCTGCTTCGCAATATTTGCCTTTCTCGCCTTCTATTGCCAATGGTAAGATTTATTTTTCTGGTTTCTCTCGTCCGTTGAAAATTTGATGTATAAAATTGTATAAAGTAACTATCACTGCTGTCAGTTTGTTAATTTGTTGGAAATATGAAACAGGATGGGAGGAATTGGAGTCGGCTATAGCAATGGCTGAGGTTTTGTGTGGTGTGATGTACTGTACATTCCACCCACAAGGCATAGGATCATCACATGATTATTGTTTTCTGCGGCGCATCGTCTTCAAGGCAGATTTGGTTGCTTACTAACAATCTTATGGTATCTTCAAGAGTAGTTTAACCAGGAAATTTTTTATCTTCAAGAGTAGTTTAACCAGGCAAATTTTTAAAAGGGGAAATTGTTTTGATGATATTTATGGGAAATTTTTGGAAATTTAAGTTATGGTTATAGTTGTCAAATTTTTAAATTTTAGGTACTTTAGAGATTATTCATAGGGCTGAATCTATTTCCACCGTAAAAAAAAATTTAAAACACCAGATATTTTAAAAATTTTAAGAAATTATGCCTTCACTATAATATTTTATCATAATTGCAAATATCCTATAAATTAATAACAAAGGATTGTAAATCAACGCAATAAGTTCAATTATGATGCATAAATTATATTATTAAAATACCATCATGTGATTACAATGTTTTTCTAAAATATCTAAAACGTATACTAACCAAAATGGGAAGCTATGCAAAATGGTCTCCATGAATGACATGGCATGTAATAGTGACTATCAATTTTCATGCATCTTAAGAATAATGAAAAACATAAATACCACTCGTAAATGATGAAGGTAATCAATTTCCAATTAAGTTCATTGATACCAAAGGTGAATTTTTGACATGGGACCATGCCTCAATAATGAAGGGTGGTTATGTATTTCAAAATTACAAACAACATGCATATAATGCACACAACTTTATGAATATACTTAAACTCTAACTTTTTAATAACAAAAAATACTTACAAATCACTCATGAAATGTGTGTAGATTTTTACTTGTAGATTCAAAATGCTTATGTAAAATGTTAGAACAAAATACTTGAATCTATTATACTCATCAGCGGAAACAAAAAATTGATCGAAGAAAACACTAAGCAAAAAAGTAAGAATTTCAATCATACATAACACAATATTTTTTTGGGGAAAGAAACTGCTCAAAACCCCGACTATCTATATTGCATTAACCAGAAGATCTAAGAAGAAAATACAATGCTTGTTCAACCCTAACAATTCCTGCACAAGTACAATCTATCTCTCTGCTTCACAAACCAGCTCAAGTCAACACTTAGCCAATTTTGCTGCCTGTCAGGCCCCTACTTCCTTGTGCAATTCCTGAGAGAATTAGCCCATATTTAATTAGGAAATCCCTCACCACAACTGCGCAATCCATCATAGGCCTTCCACTGATTGCATGCACCATTTATACAACTCAGAAAATTATACAACTGATAGTACATTGTCCTTGAACTCTAATTTCAACTAGTTCTTCCTCTAAATTGACATGCATGAGTTATTTATGAGTGAATCTTCAGTTAACTGGTGGAGCGGTGAAGCTACTCCCCACTACTAGATCTCCTACTAGTTCCTCCAACTGTTTGAACTAGTTAAGCTGACTACAACTTAGTTAAGCTGAGTTAATTAATTACAACTCAACCTGGACCCCTAAACTTTAGGAATCAAATTAACTTAGTTAACTATTACAAGTTACTATGAGAATATAATTTCGATTTAATTCCTAAATTAATTCAAGGAAAAATTAAATTATGATTTTTGTTGTTATTTTTAACACTCCTCTCAACAAGAAAGGGATTATCTGCTACCCCGATCTTACCTCTATTAAACTCAAATTTGCATCTTGATGATGACTTTGTCAAAATATCTGCATCTTGCTCCTCTGTGGGAATGTACTCCAACAACATGATTCTCCTTTGCACACAATCTCGAAAATGGTGATATCGAATATCAATATGTTTGGACTGATCATGAAAAACTAGATTCTCAAAGAATTTGATACAACTTTGATTGTCACAGTAAATCACTGTTGGATCCATCTACTCACCAAATAAACCAACCAGAATCTTCCTCCTCCAAACAGCCTCACAAGCTGCTAGACTAGCAGTCATGTACTCTACTTCTGAGTGCAACTGATATTTATTTCCTGTTGTACCAAGAAACAACTGCTGACCCAATACTGAAGATCCCACCTGATGTGCTCTTCCTGTCGAATGGACTCACTGCCCAATCTACATCAGTGAAGCCTTGAAGCTTCACTCCTGTTGTCCGTTTGTACCAAAGACTAAACTGAGTGGTGCCTCTGAGGTATCTCAACACATGTTTGGCTACCTTCCAATGCAGTTTGGTAGGCTTAACCATAGCTTGACTAAGTTGGTTAGCTACATAACACGTGTCTAGTTGTGTCTTCACCAAATACATAAGTGAACCCATAAGTTGTCTATAAATAGTAGCGTCCACTCCTTCATCGGCAGTATCATCCTCCTTCCTCCAGTTATCAACATAGGAGTCTCCATGGGTTTACTGCTCTCCATGTAGAACTTCTTCAATATCTTGTTGGCATACTTTCCCTGAGAGATAAACATTTCCTCATCTCCTTACCACACTTCCATCCCCATAAAGTAGTGCATGAGCCCCAAGTCCTTCATTTTGAACTCTCTTGCAAAATCCTCTTTGCAAGATTTGATCAACTTATCATCACCTGTTAAAATCAAATCGTCGACGTATAAAACAATAATCAACAATTTACCTTCAACCACAATATGGTAAAGGTTCACATCTGCCTCACTTTTGGTGAAGCCCAACCTAGTGAAATAGTTGTCGATCCTGGTGTACCAAGCACGTGGTGCTTGTTTTAGTCCATACAACGCTCGCTTGAGTCTACACACATGTGACTCTTTATTGAAGGTATCAAATCCTTAAGGTTGCTCAATATACACCTCTTCCTCGATCATGTCGCTGAGGAATGTTATCTTTACATCCATCTGATGTATCTTCCATCTCATCTGCGCTGATAATGCTAGAATGGATCTGATTGATGAGTACCTTGTTACAAGAGAAAAATTATTATCATAATCAGTCCCCTCCACCTAAGAGAAACCTCTGGCCACAAACTTGGCCTTGTGTTTCTCCACACTACCATCAGTTGCTTGCTCTACCTTGTAAATACATTTGGAACTCACCATTGACTTGTCTACCAGCCTTGGGACCACTTCCCAAACATTGTTCCTCATAATGGAGTCATACTCCTCAACCATGGCATCAACCCAAACTGGTTCCTTCGCTACTTCCTCTAAAGAGGATGGCTCAATCTATACACTCCTGCTCATCAGAGCCATGTAGACAATGTACCGCTCTGGTGACCTCCTTTGCATGTGTTGTGATGTGGGTGCTCCCACGTTCTCTCTAGCATCATGCAATAACATGTCAGCCTCTCTAGTGCACTTTCTCCCATCTCTGGAAGACTCTGCATGAGCGGGTGTTTCCACTCCCTGCTCCTCTACATGTGGTTTCTCCACATCATCCTGAGGTTCCTCCTTTAGAGCTAAAAGCTCCTCAATTGCATGTAGCTGAAGCTCCCTCTCAAGTGAACATCTCATGGCCTATTCTTCATCGAACTTCACATCTTTGCGAACCATTGTCATCTTGTTGGTTGGCAGCTACACCCGATAGTTTTGAGGTGTACCCCACAAATATGCCCAAATCAGTTATTGGCTCTAGCCTTTTCCGTGCATCTTTGGTAACATGGCAGTAGACTGATGAATCAAAGATCCTGAAGTGTGCCACATCTGGTTTCTTCTATAAAAAATCTTATTTCGATGTACTCATCATGAGAATTCGATGATGGATTATGTTTTGCAAATAAACAGTTGTGTTGCATGCTTCAGCCCACAAGTGTAATGGTAGGCCATGATCATGCAACATCGCTCGTGCCACTCCCACAACACTTCTATTCTTCCTTTCATCCACCCCATTTTGTTGTGGGTTGTGAGGTGCTATCAACTCTCGTCGAATGCCTTCTGATGCATAGAATTTTTTGAACTCATTCGACATATACTCTCTATTGTTATCGTTTTTGAGAGCTTTAACTTTCCTACTAGTATCTTTCTCGACAAATGCTTTAAATTCATAAAACTTAGCAAACCTCTGATATTTCTTCTACATGAATAAAATCCAACACTTACAAGAAAAATCATCAACAAATATTACATAATACCTGTGCTTGGTCATGGATGTTGTCAAGAATGGTCCACACACATCTGATTGAACTCGACCAAGGATCGCTTATGCTCAACTATCTTTGTCATGAAAGGAAGCTTTGGTGTACTTCCCCAATGTACACCCTTTACATGCGTCTCTCTGCTCTAGTGTATCCTTGGGAAGCCCTATAGAAATTTTCTACAAGATCTTCAAAGCGCCATGATGCAAGTGACCCAATCTCTTGTGCCACAACCCACTAATGTCTCAGCTTTAAACCTTCTCTTCTTTAGTGCTCAAAGCAGCGCAGTCTTCTACCTCCGATTTGTAGAGGTTATTCACTTGAAACCCTATCCACTTCACCTGTTCTTTGGTTATGTGACAAAGGAACAACTTTCCCTTACTAAATATCACATCATAGCCTCTATCCTCCAACATGAAAACAAAAACCAAGTTCTTCTTCAAACCTGGAACATACATAACATCTCACAAAGTGAGGGGAGAACCAGACTCCCTCTGAAAGGTAATTGTACTGATGTTGGTTGTGTTATACCTCCCATCATCACCCATCTTGATATGCATTTGGAGAACCTTCTCCTCCAATTCACTGAAGAGATCTTTGTTACTGGTCATATGGAATGAAGCTCCACTGTCCAGGTACCACACACTACCCATCATTGATGACACCATAAAAGTAATGAGGGTAAAATCCATTTTGAACCATGAAGCAAGATCTTCACCTACCGCTCCTCCTAAGGGCTTCTTACCAGCCTTCTTATGCGACACTTTGTGGCAAAGTGTCCTAGCTCATGACAATGAAAACACTTGATTTTCGACATATCCTTCTTCTTGTTGCCCTGACAAGAATATGACTTGGAATGGGATGACTTCCCCTTCCCTTTATTTGCCTTATCATCTAAGGCACAATTCTCCTCATCATCATGCTTTGATGAGGATCTGTCTCTAGTGTTCTACCAAATCTCTTCTTGTAGCAAGTCAGACCACAATCACTCCCACTCTGGTAGCTTCTCCCTCCCATTAAATGAGTCTTGGTAACTGCGTCAGCTCTTAGGAAGTCCTAGAAGTGTTAGGCTCACTAGATTGTCTTATGCAATAGTAATCTCGACACTTCCAAGCTCATCCCGACATTAGGTGAACTTGGTCAAGTACTTCGAAATTGAGTCGCCCTTCTCCATCTTGATCTTTCTGAGCTTGTCCTTCAGTGCCAGCTTCCTGTGGTCACTGTTATTTTAAAATAGGTCTGTAATTTCCTTCCACATTATAAATGGAGTTTCCTTACCATGGAGATTCAAGACAATATGATCTCAAACTCCTTCTAGGATAATCCTTCTCGCCTTTGCCACACATTTTCTCCATTCAGCCAGATCTTTAGCATCATATGTCGAAGGATTCAGAATATCATGATCTATGAATTCCTTCAGCCTGTTGTCTTCCAACACTGCCTCCATCCTGTCCTTCCAAGCTATGTAATTTGAGCTACCCTCCAGGGCATACTCAAGTCTTAAACCATAAAATGACATCCTACTGACTCTAAAGCATGAAACTGCAAATTTGATTTCACTTGCAAAAAAACTCATATTATCCTCTTCTATAATGTCTTCAGCTCCGATACCATGTAGATTTTTACTTGTAGATTCAAAATGCTTATGTAATATGCTAGAACAAAAGACTTGAATCTACTTCACTCATAAACGGAAACAAAAAATTGATCAATGAAAACACTAAGCAGAAAAGGAAGAATTTCAATCGCACATAACATAATATTTTTCTAGGGAAAGCAACTGCTTAAAACCCCGACTATCTATATTGCATTAACCAGAAGATCTAAGAAGAAAATACAATGCTTGTTCAACCGAACAATTCCTGCACAAGTACAATCTATTTATCTACTTCACAAACTAGCTCAAGCCAACAGTTAGCCAATTATGTTGCCTACCAAGCCCGTACTTCCTTCCACAAATATTGAGAGAATTAACCCATATTTCATTGGGAAAATCCCTCACCACAACTGATCATAGGCCTTCTACTAATTGCATGCACCATCTGTACAACTTGGAAAATTATACAACTGATAGTACATTGTCCCTGAACTCTAATCTCAACTGGGTTTCCTCTGAACTAACATGCATGAGTTATTTATGAGTGAATATTCAGTTAACTGTTGGAGCAGTGAAGCTGCATTGAAGCTACTCCCCACTACTAGACCTCCTACTAGTTCCTCCAATTGTTTGAACTAGTTTAAATGACTATAACTCGGTTAGACTAAGTTAATTAATTACAACTCAAAAGAACTCAACTTGGACCCTTAAAATTTAGGAATCACCCTACATGCCTCTAGATAGACTTCCAACTCGAATTTATTGAGCCAACTAAGTCAAATTAACTTACTTAACTATTATGATTTGCTATAAGAATAGAATTTCAATTTAATTCCTAATTTAATTCAAGGACAAATTAAATTAGGATTTCTTGTTGCTATTTTTAACAAGGTGTGGTACTATGAGGATTAATTTTCCTTAGATTTATGGATTTATTAATTATTATTTTTCTACTTATGAATGTAATGGATAAAATGTGGAAAATAGAGAATAGTGAAATACAAACACATACCAACCACCATGAACACCTAGATATGATATGGAAAACCCTTTCAGGAGAAAACCCAACTAGAAGGTGAGGTTACTCTACTCTCTTTTGTTTGTAACTGAATGTTGCAGATATAAAGGAGAGGCACTTGGTATGGAGTTGTCTAAGACTTGTGGCATGTGAGCTACTACATAACACAAACCCCCTTTGTTACCCGCTTTCTATGTCCACACTTAGCTTCTTTGTTCTACTATGTAATAAAATGCAAGAAAATATAATAGAACCCATTTTGCTCCTAGTGGCCTAGTTATAACATAGTCCATAGCCAACTAAGGGTTAAATTTGATCCATTCAATCCTCAATATGTGTTACAAGTTGACTCTTCTAGAGACATTTTCACCATCCTCGTGTGGCTAGCCCCTTTTCCATGAGTTATGGGGGTTGATGTCGTATCCTCTCAAGTTATGGTGGTTAATCACAATATATCAACTTTTGAGAAGCATAATTTTTTCATCCAAACTTTGATTGACATATCTCTTGGATATTTGGAAAGGTATATGAGTAGAACAATATCAAGAGGTGTTGCACTTAGAAACTAAATATTATCCCCCAAAAAGTCATTTAAGGCCTCAAATTGGCCTTGTAAGGCTTCTAACCAAATTCTCCAATTTGGGTCCCACTGCTAAAACTACTCTTGTTAGATGATTTCTTTGATTTTTCCACCTTATAAGCATAGAGATGGATTGGAAACAATATAATGATCCAATCCAAATCACACCACCCCATTTTGAGAGGATTTTGGTCCCCAAAAGATTTTACTTAATGAGGTGAGGAAATTTTTGCTCTACATTCTCTCTAGAGTACCATTTAGACTTACTTGGAAGTTGTCTTTTCAACCCAATATGCCAAAGGTCATGCTATCAGTATGTTGTAAGTTTGGACCTCTTGTGCAAAATTGTATCCTCTATCAAATTTTCCTATTCATTTGGAGCTAAGTCATCTATGGAAGATATGACCTACTCCTCATCTTGATCCAACATCCATGGCTTATAGAGTTGTAGATTTTCCACATTCTCCACTATATAAATACAAATATATGGGGGTAGATTGGGTTAGTAGGCATTATCTCCCACCTTTTATAATATCTCTAAAGGAAAATAATGTAGAGCCTTGATTTTCTTAGTAGGAACTTGTAACCTCTCCTTATTCAACTGTAACCATACTCTTATCTCCCATTCTTAATAACCTGTATGTTTTGTGTTGATCATTCCTAATCTTGTACTTTTCATGTGACTTCTTCAGTGTCTCATGTGCTTATAAACGAATCTACTTAATCTTCTCAACAAATTCCTTTTCCCTTAAAGCATCCCATGTGAGATACTTTGTCACTCCTTATTTTTCGTATGCAATATTTAAAGGCGGTGAAAAATATCCAAAACTAGTTTCAAATGGGGACTTACTAATAGAAGTGTGAACTCCTATGTCATAAGAATGTTTTATATACACCATGTATTCATCCTAGGTCTTTAGACGCTTCTAATTGTAACCCTTCAAAAGATACACCAAGGTCTTGTTGACTACTTCTATTTTCCCATCTATTTGTGGATAGAATGATGTATAACTCTTCAACTTTGTGTCCATTCCCCCCCCCACAATGTAGCTCAAAATGCACGGAGAAATATTGTGTCCCTATTGATGATCCTCGATATCCCAAAGTGTACCTAGACCTATCAAATGAACAAGTTTACTACTTCTTGCTCATTAATGAGCTTTTTGTAGGGCATGTGAATGTATATCATGTTGAACCTATCAACAACCACAAATAGGTAGTCATGTCCATCCTGGTTATTGGTAAACCTCCCACAAAGTCCATAGAAATTATGTCCCAAGGAAAGTGAGTACATATAAGGGATGGTATAGTCCCTGTTTCCTGTTACTAAGATTCATATTACAACAAATCATACATCCTCTTATGAACCCATTTGCATCTTATTACATCATGGGTCGGTACACATACTTGTACAAGTTGATCATTGTCTTCCCTACACCAAAGTGCACTGGTGTGAACCTGTTTGATTAGGTATAGTCCCTCACCAGTAGAGTGACCCACTCTGGAGATGGTACTCAACTATGCTATCACCATCATGTTAACCAACTATCTCCCCTACAAGAAAATTCCTTACAAACATGGAAGTGTGAGCCTTTATAATTAGTTGTAGTCACTCATCTTTACGAACACATAACTTGTCTAAGAGAATAAAGTACTGACCCATTGTGGAGATGATAGTCAATTGTGTTATCTCCATTGTCTACATGACTCTTGTTTTGCAACTGTTAAAACACCTCTTTGAAGTCCTCATCCTTGTATATGTCTCTTTATATGCATCATGGGTGAAAGATTCCATGTGCATCATAGTTCCCAAAACTATGATCTTCAGTGCGTGTTTCCTTGAAAGCATGTCAACCAACTATTTTGTGTTGTTTTTATTGTACTTAATCACTAAATGAAACTATTGTAAAAAGCCAATACACTTAAAATTCTTAGTCTATTGTAACTTAGTATGAGCCTATATGTACTATAGTGGCTGGTGATATATGTGGATGATTGTCTCCTTTCCAATTAGACAGTGTTTTCTCTTTTTCATAGCTTGTAGCAGAGAATAGAGCTCCTTTTTGTAGGTAGGTTAGTTGAGAACTGTCCCATGAAACACTTTAGGATGGTAGAAAATAAGCATTCCTCTATGCATCAATACTACTCCCATAACATACCCACTCATGTCTTCTCCACTTCAAAAGGATGTTAAAAGTTTGGTAATGCAAGAACCAATGCTTGACTGGTTTTCTTCTTCAACTCATCATAGGCCTTATGTTAACCCTTCCCCCATTGGAAAACATTTCCATTAGTTATTATGGTGTGGAATGGTGTGACCACTATTGAAAATGAGGCTATGAATTTCCCCAAGTATTGTGCTACCCCAATGAAACTCTTGACCTCAGAAACATTGGTAGGAATCAATAACTTCATTATGGTCTCCATCTTGGCAGGGTCTATCTTGAGCTCTCCTCCACTAATCACATAGCCTAAATACACCAAATACTATTGTGAAAACCCACACTTCTTGAGATTTTCCAGTAGTTGGTGCTTCTTCATTGTCTCTAGCACCTACATCAAATGTGAGATGTGCTCCTCCCAAGTAGCACTATATACCATTATATCATCCAAATACACAATAACAAATGAATCTCACTACACGCATTGTATATCATTCATTAATCTCATGAATGTAGTTGGTTCATTACATACACCAAATGACATTACTAACCACTCATAGTAACCTTGTCTGGTTTTGAAGTATTATAGGTGTCTTCTTATTTGACTAAAACTTGGTGATACCTTTTTTTTCAACTTGGATTGGTGAAGTATTTTGCTTGTTACAACTTTTCCAATAGATCATCTATCCTAGGCAAAGGGTACTTGTTCTTGAGCATAAATTTTTTAACACCCTTTAATCAATTCCCATTCACTAGGCCCCATCCTTCTCAGGCACAAATATGATGGGTGATCTACATGGTCAAGAACTTGGTCAAATAACATCTTGCTCTAACAATTTCTACAACTACTTCTTCACCTAATTTTCTTCTAAAACATATTACCTAAACAACTTGATGTTTGGCAATGGATATTTTGGAAACATTTGGATCTCATGCTCCACTTCCCTCTTGGGTGGTATCCCTTTGGCCTCTTGGAACACTCCATTATATGCTTATAACAACTATTTCAATTGTTGTCGATATTCCTTAGTATGCCCCTCCAGCGATTAATTTTCTCTCATTGAGCCTTCTACATGCATATTCTCCCTTAAGAATAGCAAAGCATACTTCCTTCTAGGAGTAATTAATTTCTTTTCTTGGTTGGCACTTACAAGTGAAATATTTGACTTGCCCTTGTGCACATTGATGGTGAAGGATTTTATGTCCTTGATGAGGTGATATTGGTTGCTATCCACATGAATATTACATCTCACATGTACAAGCAGGAACCCCCAAACACAATTCCACATACATCAATTAGAACTAAATCCAATTCTACTTCATTAGTAGAATAGGCATTAATAGAAAAATTAATTTTGCACTATCTAAGTACCTTTATCTTTTTCTCTTTATTGACACATCCCAATAGATATAAGTTAGTGTGTTCATCAACCTCCAATCTAAGTTTGTTGACTAGATCTGCTACTATGAGATCCGCCTATGACATTAAATTGAATAGAGCATCAATTTTGTATTCTTAAGCTATATTTGCATATGGAAGAGTTTGGTCATCTCCTATTGCCATTGCTAAATGCTACTAAAATTCACCCTTTACATTGATGTGTAGAAAATCTTCTCATCCATGTCCAAGCTAATTTCCACCTAATTACTTGAATATGTGGCCATGATATTTTTCTTCTTCGCATCCTTCTTCTAATTCTTTGAGTTGATTTCTGGGTGTAATTTGTAGCATTTCTCCTGTTTGTGACCATCAATTTTACATTGGTTACAGTGGTTGCTAAGATCTATGCACTAATGTGTTTTGGTTATTGTCTTCTTGTCCTTCCATCATTTCTATCTCTGCTTTTACTACTCAATTGCCATTTCTTTTAGCCTGTGTTTTTAGGTAATGTTCTTGTACACAAGCCCCATCCACTATTTTTGGTTTGAATAGCATCACTTACTTCCATAAATGGTTGTGTAGACCCCCAAATGCTTGAGAAGCATGTTTAGGTTCTTAGGAGAAATGTCAAACATTATTTCCATCTTCTTGAATTCTATGGTGTACTCTTGTACACTCTACCTATTTCTTTGCTTGAAGTAATGCCACTAGATCCACTGGTCCTCTACATACTCGATAGGATAGAATTGTGACTTTATGATAGTTTTAAAATACTCTCACTTAGTCATTGGAGGATCCCTACCTAGACTTAGGGTTTCCATCTGGTATTCCCACTAGTCATAGCATGACACTCTATTTTCAAATGAGAATGAAATATTTTATTCCTCCTCTATGTGGTGAACTATAAGATAAACATATAACTGTTGCAACTAGTGATTTAATTCCAAATCAACAATCTAACTTTGATACAACTTGATGTCGACCTTCGCTTCCATCTTGATCAAGGACTATGAATGGTTTATGACACTCGAAATGGATTTTTCTTTTTCAAGTTCCTTCTTAGACTTCTTTAGTTCTTCTTGATTTGCTAATTTTCACTCTAATCTAACCTCTGAGTTGGAACCTCTATCTTCTCTGATTCGAAGCTTGTTTTCTATAGCTATCCGAAGGAGGTTCATATTATGCCTGATATATGTGACCTGCTCTTCCAACCTTGATAATCTCTCCTCTACTAGATCTTGAATATTATTAAAGACAAATTTGCAAGCCATGGATGTGGTTTTATGGCTTTCTTCTTAAATCAATTTGTATATACTACAACTTCTCACAAAATAACCAAAGACACCTACTCTCATACCAATATGATCTATAAACTACTGTGGATATTCCATTGTACATTTCATCACAACAAACATAATAAAATAATCCAAAATCTATACTATGAAGGGCTAATTCCTTTAGATTCCAAATTTTATTATTATTATTTTGTTATTGTGTATGCAATATATAAAATGTGGAAAAGAGAGAATAGATAAAATCCAATCACTTGCAAACCATAATGAACACCAAGATATGCTTTAGGAAACCCTTTCGAGAGAAACCTAGTTGGAAGAGGAGGCTATTCTCCACTCTTTTGTTCGTTACAATGGGAATGATGCAAGTACAAAGGAGAAGGCACTCTATATGGAGTTTCATGAGACCAATGGCCCATGGGATGTTGTAGAACACAAATCCCCTCTATTTTTCTCTCTCTTTATCCACACACAGTTTCTTTTCTCTACTATGGAACAAAATGCAAGAAAATAAAATAGAACCTTTTCTCCTCCTAGTGACCTAGTTATAACACAACCCAATAGCCAATGAGGGGTTAAATTTGACTCTTTTAACCCTCAACATGAGTTACAACATGAATCTTCTGGAGTATTCTTCAAAGTTCCCATGTGGATACCCATTTCCATGAGTAATAGGGGTTGGCATGGCGCCATCCCAAATTATGGTGATCAATCACAATACCACAACTTCAACGAGGCATAACTTTCTCATACGAGCTCCAGTTGAGGTGGTTCTTGTGCCATTGGGAAGGTATTATTGTGTATATTATGGAATATAGATCCTTACTTATTTTGATACCACAAAAGTGGTTTTTTAAGGCCTCAAAATGGATTCTAAAGTTTTTCACCACAAATTTTCTAAATTGAGACCACTGGTAAAAACGATATTGCAAGTTGATTTCTCCATTTTCCCACACTGAAAGCATAAATATGGATGACAATAAATATGGTGATACAATACGTATCACTAGAGATTGCCCATTTTTGCATTTTCAATTCTACTCCTTTCCATTACACATTAATCAAGATAAGAGAAGGAATAGTAAATCACTTTCAAGGTTGTGTAGTTCATCAAGACATTGCAACTCTTTCATTAATGAGAACATAACTAAGAGTTGAATTTGTAGAAAACCTACACAATCTTAGTAATCTTGAGATATATTTTCATAAAATGTCTCTTATTCTTACCTGCACAAAGAGTTTGTCTTGGTTTGTGGGGTGATATCTTTGTGCTAAGTGACCTTCTAGTTGGTTGTCCATTCTAGTCTCTATTTTTTCATTTATAAAAGGAACATGATATCTTTACTTCAACTCAAATCATCCAAAATATGAATATTTATTATTGTTTCACGATCAAGATCCATCATGTGGCCACTTTGATCCATGTTTGTCATGTCAGGAAACAATACCTAAATCTTTAACTCAATTCCCTAGTACCTATATTAGCGTAACTTTGCTTGCACCTAATAGATTTAAAATGTTATTAATTAAGAAGTTGCTAGAAGAACAACAAATTTGCATGGTTGATTCTATTTTTGGATATTTCCATGATTCGTTATGTCAATCAATTTGTGAATTCATAGCATGGTTTGATGCACCTTACTTAAGAAAAATAATTTCAAAAAGTTTCTTTAATGGTTATCTCACACATGACATTATAACAATTACATGTTTAAATATATTCCTTGTAGGTAATTCAAAAGCAAAGAGCTAAAGCAATTTAAACAAATAATAAAAAAATAACACTATCTAGCAAGAGAGATTCTTATCAATTATTTATCAACTAATAACTTCATTTTTTTTTTCTTATTTTCTTCAATAAAGCATGGTTGATTCTATTTTTGGATATTTCCATGACTCAATATTTCAATCAATTTGTGAATTCATATCATGGTTTGATGCACCTTACCTGGGAAAAATATTTTCTCAAACTTTCTCTAATGGTTATCTCACACATGACATTATAACATGTTTGAATAGATTCCTTATGAATAATTCAAAAGGAAAGAGCTAAATCAATTTAGACAAATAATAAAAAAAATAACACCATCTATCAAGAGAGATTCTTATCAATTATTTATCAACTAATGACTTCATTTTTTTTCTTATTTTCTCCGATAAAATAATTATCCATACAAAATCAATAAATTGCTTTTTTGTATTAAAATGTAAAATATTACTATAGCAAGAAAAAAATCTAGTTCAATGTTCTAAAATCACACCACCACTTGACTATAGTTTGTAATCCCTTGAAACACCAATCTTGAATGGTTATGCCTTAGTTATTTATGGCACAATCTATAGCAAAATAACTAAATCCTTGACAAAAGCATAACTTTTCCATGTCAGTCTCTTGGACAAACATAGACAAGTGATTATAATAGTAACTATTGGAAATGATTTGATTCCAAATATTGTTCCTTGCTTGACACTTGGAATGGTGTTTGGACTAAAATTTGTGGATTTCAACATAATACCTCATTTGAATGGGATACAATGTTATACTATCATGAATTGCAAAAGTTTTCACAAACATTTAGTTTTCTCCAAAGCAACAATAGTTATGTATTAATCGCATTAGAGTTAACTTATATAGTAGGATCTATTATTGTTATGTTACATTTTTTGGGTACGTGTTGTATTCTTTGCATGAATATCTTCACACATGATATGTTGTACCAGGCATGACGGGAGGATCGTAGGCGGGGGCGATAACCCACCTGCCCCCCTGCACATTGTTCGGGATAGTGCCCCAAAAAAAATTGGGTGGTTTTTTGCGTCCACATTTTGTTTTGGGTGCATGGAGGTTTTGTCCATGGTTTTGTAGATTTGGTCAAAGGAACTGTGGTTATATTCTAATTTAGGGTTAATGGGGGTTTATGAATGCTTCAACATGTATATAATGTATTGTAACATTGAAAGAAACATAATGAACAATCAATCTAATTTTCTTGATTTTGGGTTCTAGGAGAAAAATCTTTATGTGTGTTGAGTGATAAAAGGTGTCTTTTTAACTCCTAATTATCTTCACATTAGTTATCAATCCAGGTAAGACTTTCTATTTCAAGAGTGTACACAGTATGTGGCGGCTATTTAACTCAAAGAGTAATGCTTCTAGATTGCAGTACAGTTCTTTCGAATACAAGAGTAAATGGATGTAGATAGTAAACTCTAGTTACAATTAAAAGAAAGCTTAATTCACTAATGAAACCAAATCAGATAAGAATACAGTAACAATAACTCACTTCTCTTTTAACTGATTGATTTTCCAAATGCAATTTCTAATCTAAATAGCAAGGATCTCAGTCTGAGAGCGTAGACAACATTAGTCAATACTCTTTACAGTAGAGAATCTCAAGATAGCACGTTGAGCTAAATAACTGGATTGGAAATAACAATAATAGAATGCTGAAGTAGATAACTATTATTGCAGAATATAAAACAGAGTAATTTTGTTAAGACTAGAAATATGAAATAGCAAAGCGATGCGATTACAGTAAGTGGAAATCAAACCAAACCATCACACGGTGAATGGTACAGGAACAACAAGTGAATCCACCAGGGCCAGGCCCGCCGGATTACTTCAGTAGATGAGAAGGAACAACAACTATTTTATATATTAATCATTGCAAAATGGTTACAGCCAGTTCGTACTCTGCTTTAATTGCAAGAGTCGATGATCAAAGTTACAAATACAATATTAATTCTCGAATAATGTCCCCCTTCTTTGCTTACAATCGCTGCCTTTTATAATGGCAAAGAGGTGAAAGGATAATCAGTAACAGCGATCCCTCAGGATCAAGAGATCCTGAGGGATTCGTGCAATCTTCTAACTTCAGTCATCTTTCCCTCCTTGTGTTGGTCCTGTGATTCGCGTTGCTTTTGTCCATAATTGCATGCTCCATCCTTAGCTTGCTTGTCTCTTCGTTGTCCCTTGGCTGAGGAACAACAGTTGTCCCATTTCGTCTTTTTCCTACATGAAGAGGGATAATAGTCAACTAAATCGTGATAATAGATAATTTCCTCATTTGTACCATAATCCTTTGATATATTAACATTTTAGGATATAAAAGAGGATATAACTAAAGAAATGGATAATGAAATAAATACATATGCATACCTTTTCCATAACTCAACATACTCCCCTACTTACCCTTTTTCATGACCTCATGAAAACCATGTAGTTTGTGTGCAGAGCAGTCAAGGAATAGGCTGGAGAAGGAATGTCATGAAGTGGTCTGAAACCATGATTTTTGGCCAAGGTTTTGAAAATGTGTCCTATCTGTCCTTCAAGTAATTCATATATAACTTAAAAGCCTTCTATAGGATACCAGACAATAGGACTACGGAACTGAAGCCTAGCCAATATGGGCCTTCCCTCAAGATGAGGTTGCTATAAGTAACAAAGCGATCTGCAGCCAATTTAAAGTTTTTATAGTTAAATGGTTCTCTGTCCTATACATTACGATTGGAAACTGTCCATCTAAATTTAGCTGCAGCCAAGGAGCTGTATTTAATAGGGCGAAAATACTCTACCCCCTGTTGAACAATTTCTTTGTGAATGGGCCCCAAGATCTAGATTACTCCTTCCGTTTGCATCAAAAATTTGTGTTTGGCTAGCATTTGTAGTGGGTTCTTCAGTTCACCTTTGACCCAAAGGTCCAATCCATTTTCCTGCCTCTGGAATGTATTATGGGCTTTAAACCATTTCAATTGGTTAGCAGCAAATGAAATGAAGGCTTGAAATTGTACATCCCCCACAAAAGGGCTGGGATTCTTCTCCAATTCTTCTTCCAATACAAAATTATGCAAGTAAAACTCATAGAGTAATCGTTGAACTTTCACTCCAAGGTGTTTACAACGCTTTATGAAATCTTCAACAGTTTTCAATTCTATGGGCTTCCCTGCCTTGAAAACCTTGATTTTTAGTTGTAAATACCTTTCTAACAAAAATAAAGCGTAGTTATTGGCAGGGGACCTGCATGCCAAAACATCCGTGTATAGTGAACAAAGAGTATCCATTTTACGCATGACTGTCTCCAGTCTGATCTTTATTTTCTCAGTTCTTTCTTCTGCCCTTCGATATTTATCGAAGGCCTCACTTTCCGACGCATTGATATCCCGCAGTTGCCTTTGTAATTCCTGGTATCTCTGTTGGGGAACAGTTTCTTCCTCAAGCCTTTCTATGGTCAGCCGAGCCTGTGCCAGATTTTCTTGAAGATTTGTTATACAAGGGTCGCTGCACATCAAAATATCTTTGGCTTGGATATATGTCTAGGTGTCCGCACTGTTGGAGGGTGTCACCTCCATTTGAACAACTACATTACAAAAATGTACATTCTCTGTTTGGGCAGCTGCTTCTGCAACAGTTGCATGTTGTTCCTTATCAATTTGAATGAATATGGGCTCAATTTGAGTCCCAGTAACCCTTATATCATGAAATTCGGTTTGAATGGTTGCGTTCACCGTTTCTGGGGTTTTCCTTGAAACTTTCCCCCTTTTTAATGTCCTTATCTTTTGCCTAAGTCTTTTAACTAATTTTTGCAGCCTCTGTTGTTCCTTTCTAAACCTTTCAATTTTTCTTTTCTTCTTTTTGGGAGGAACAACTGTTTCACTAACCATTTCTGTTCTTAGCGAGCTCAGTTGCTCACCTAGGCTTTGCTCTCCAAGGGCTATGTCTTTGCCCTGACTGGTTTTTGTCTCTCCTATTTGGCCCACATCCTCTGTGTTTAAATTGACTCGACTAGGTTCTTTTGGATGTGTACTCCTGGTTTGGTCTGCCTTTTCCTGAGTAACTTCTGCCCCTATTTCTTCCTCACCAATTACGTTTTCTGTCATGCTCTTATTATGGGCTGAGTTTTCTTCCGATTGCTCTACTTCAACATTAAGGTTGAGTGGGCTTTCAGGTTGTATAAATTCACTCATATTGGCCAAAATCTGGGCCAATTCAACATCATGTAATAAGTCTTGTGGTGGACTTGTGCTAGGAGTTAAGGGAAGTTCTATTTCATTCCTCTCCTCTTCACTAGTATGCTCCGTTTCCTCCTCAAGTTCTGACTCTTGGTTATCTCTTCCTTGCAGCTATAAGGGTTGCTCATTTTCAGGGCTAGCTAGTTCTAAGGTTTGGCTACTACTACCCTGGAGATTTTTAGTTGTTCCCAAGCTTGTCTTAGCAGAGCGTCTACGTTTTTGTGGTCTATTTGTTGTGCTGGTAGTCCTTTTCCTTTTTGGAGCAGGTAAGGTTAACCCCCCCTCTATAGTAAACACTAATTCTTCCCAACTGGTTTACTGCTAGACAAGGTTGTAGCTTACTATCAGCCTGATTAAACAATGATGACTTACAACAGTCTCTATATGCCAGGATTTTTTTATGCTTTGAGCAGCGTCATGCAACAAGAAATTCAAATATGCAGGCATGTTTACAGAACATTTCTGTTTTAGAACTGCTAACAATTAAGGTGGCGTGTTCTTACCACATCTTTTCTTCCATCGCATGTGATATAGCTCTAAACGACTCTAGCTAGCTCTATCCATGGTTCTCCCAAAGATGAAGGTTGAACTCCTTTGCCCTTTGACAATCAGGTTCTATCCCTCATCCCGAAAGGTGGAAACAGCGTCTTGTAGCCTCAATTTTTTATGCGTCCATATGGGTCCGACTGCTGGTAATCCTGACGCCTCAACTATTACTGCATCTGTTACTGTCATTCGCCTTCCTCTTATTATAGAATGATCATCCTGTAAATTCTGTAAAAATTCGATAGCAATGGTTTCATTAGGTTGTTGCAGCCGTGTAAAATATGCGACCCATCCGGCCCGTACTAGAATTTCTTGGGCGGCATCGGAAACAGCTAGTATCAGTGGCTCCCTGCGCACTGATCGTCCTCCCAATTTGTCTGAATTCTGCACATTGTTAGCTTAACACAGGTAACACAACAATACACAGAGCCAGCAATGGAACAACAAGTTGTTAATATCAGATAATATTTTTTTTAGCATAGATACCGTTAAAAAACTTGTTATAATGGGATATCATGTAGCCCGGTACAACAAGTAAAGGACTGACATGTATGCAAAAGTGCTTTGGAAGTCACCCGTGCCCCCCTCTAAAATGATAGGTCGCCTTCGACCGATTAAATGAAGGAACGACGTACTGGCAGCAACGTACAGTAGTGCTAAAAATGGCAAGGTATACATATTTATGATAAGATCACAAAATATTGGGTTGTTGAAATCGATGCATAGAATAAAAATTATGAATAAATGTGGAGATGCCATGGAGTGATTCGAAAAGGGAGAAAGGACATCTAGAATGGGTGAGATGATATGCGGTCATTATTCCACTTAAACTGTTATGATTGACTTTTTAAACAATATCTCATGCATAAAGGTTCAAAAAAATGAATTAGGAACATAATCTCTCTGTAATAAAGATAAAGAAATAAGAAAAGGGAGTTATAATCACTATTGATGTTGAAAATATGACTCCAATACCATCAACAGAGCTTCTGTTGCCCACGGGTGTTTATAACCTTGACAGAGTTTCTTTTTCACCCTTTGGAACCATGATCTTTTATGTATAATTAGGAAAGTGCCTTGTGATGTCAGAATGGAGGCCATTGTGCTGGCTTGGTGACCAGATGGATCACAATGCCATTCATTGGGAAGGAGTGAAAGGTGGACAAGCTGGCTCGTGATGAGACCTCCTATTCCAAGGACTTTTATTTTTCTGATGTATACATTGGATCATATCCCTGGTGTGGTGGCCATAGTGGGAATGCCACTTCACTGCTTCCTTATGATCATGGTAGGCTGGCTCATTATGAGACCCCCTATCCTCTATCTGACAAATCATAAAATTGTTAGTAAACATATATATATATTTTCTTTCCTTATTTTTTCTTTTCTTTTAGATAGCACTTCCTATTTATATATAGAGGGTGGCTCAACACTCCTTAAGAGTAGGGATGGTGGAAGAAGTTTGAACATACCAATAGAAGAAAATATGCCCTTACTCTTATTTAATGATAATAAGCAGAGAGAATTATGGGGATTAAGGAAGAACCAACATGGTACAAATAATCAATCAATTTGAGTTATAGTGAAGATAAGGACAGCAAAGTGATATAGATGGTTGTGTCCTCCCCTTTTCTAATCAATACAAAGCAATCTCATTAAGGATGATTTTTTTTTTCTTATTACAGTAACCTTCAAATTTTGTATCTTTACATATACATTTGTATTCTTGCCCTATAGAGGATGATAGGGAGTAAAATAATTTTGACAAGATGCTTATTTTCTAAAAAAAAAAAAAAAACTCTCAAAAAGAGTGCATGTTCTTTAGGAGGAACAACAAAAAATACACAAAAAAAAGTGTTGTTCCTTAAAAGGAACCGCAGCTGTTCCTTAGGAGGAACAACAAAAAGACAAAAAACTGCACACGAAACTGTTGTTCCTTAAGAGGAACAACAAAAAGAAAGAAAAATAATAGGACATGAACTTGTTGTTCCTTACTAGGAACAACAGTTGTTCCTTAGGAGGAACAGCAGAAAAACAGATGCAGGCAAAACTGCTATTCCTTTAGGGAACAACATTAAAACAAACCTAAACGAAACTATTGTTCCTTAGAAGGAACAACAAAAAGAAAATAATCGACGAAACTGCTGTTCCTTAGAAGGAACGACAATTGTTCCTTAGAAGGAACAACAATTGTTCCTTAAATGTAACAGGGCAAAGTAATCGCACATGAAACTGTTGTTCCTTAGATGGAACAACTGTTGTTCCCTTTAACGAAATAGCAACTGTTCCTTAAACGGAACAATGAAAAGCAAATGTAAACGGAATTGTCGTTCCTTAGAGGGAACAACTGTTGTTCCTTAGAGGGAACAACAACTTTTCCTTAAATGGAACAACATGAAAATCGTATATACAGGGAACCGTTGTTCTGTAAATGGAACGACAACTGTTCCTTAGAGGGAACAACAACTGTTCCTTAAATGGAACAGCACGAAAATCAAATAAATAGAAAATTGTTGTTCCTTAAATGGAATGGTTGTTGTTCCTTAGAGGGAACAACAGTTGTTCCTTAAATGGAACAACACAAAAATCTGTACATAAAATTGTTGTTCCTTTAGAGGAATGACAACTGTTCTTTAGGAGGGAATAGCAGCTGTTCTTTAAATGGAACAACAACAGCAAAAAAAGAGTTTATTTACAGTTTATACAAGCAAATTCAAATAGAAAGAAAAGTTTATATACAAAATTCAAGAACAAATGAATTATTCACTGGATCGATGCTGAGGATGGGTTGCCTTCCTCAACGAGAATTTGCATGGGGGAATCTTCCCATAACTATTGGAAAAAGGACTCCCTGGTAAGCGACTTGCGATAAAGTCGCACTCGATGACCATTCGCTTTAAAGGAATAGCTAAATCCATCAATGGTTGCAAATGTGATGGTGCCATTATCATGCACCTTTTGTATCTCATAAGGTCCTAACCATCTAGTCTAGAGTTTTCCGGGAAAATCCTAGAACCTAGAATCATATAGGAGTTCCCAATCTCCTCCCTGGAAGATCTTCTTTTTAATAAGGGCATCATGCCATTTCGCTCTTTGCTGTTAGATTAATGCAGTGTGTTGAAGAGTTGATAGCCTGATTTCATATAATTCATTGATTTGTTGTAATTTATTGATCTGAGCTTCATTTAGGTTCAAACCTACCTCCTGAGCTGTTCTTAATGTCTGAATTTCGAATTCAATTGGGAAGATAGGTTCCTTTCCAAATACTAGTTGATATGGTGAATATCCCGTGGTATTTCTCCATGTTGTACGGTATGCCCACAAAGCTTCTGGCAATCGGGAGGCCCAGTCACGTCTGTGTGATGCAACTATTTTTATGAGTATTGCCTCGATTACCTTATTAGTGCTTTCTAGTTGGCCATTTGCCTATGGGTGGTATGGAGTTGTAATTTTGTGGAGAATATGATAATTTCTCAATGTTGCAGCAATCTTGTTGCCTACGAATTGTGGTCCTCCATCTGTAATTATGTCTCTCGACAGGCCATATTGCACAAATAGTTGGAAAAGAAAATGTATCACTGAATTCTCAGTTGCCCTTGGTAACGCCTCTGCCTTGACCCATTTAGTAACATATTATGTTGCAACCAGTGTGTATTTTTTTGATTAGATGATGGATTGATAGGACCAATAAAATCTAGCGCCCACTGCTCAAAAGGCTCAATTACTAATTGTGGGTTCAGAGGCATCTCATCAGATTGTCCAGGGTGTCCCGCTCTCTGGCAGCTATCACATGCTTGAACAAACTTTTTAGCATCTTTAAAGATAGTGGGCCAATAATAACCTGTTTGTAAGACTTTGTGACCGGTTCTGTGGTCTGCAAAATGTCTGCCGCATGGCCCATCGTGGCATGCTTTTAGAATGTCAAACACTTCATCTTCCCTGACACATCGTCTAATGTGCATATCTGCTCCTGTATGGAATAAATAGCCCCCGATCCAACAGAATCACGTACTATGCTACACTATTTGTTTTCTTTCATTAGGCATCAGGTGTTTGGGTAATTTTCCTACTGCCAAATAATTTGCAACGTCCGCATACCATGGCGCTCTGACAGTAAAAACAAATAAATGTTCATCAGGAAATTGATCCTCAACTGTTGCTGCGTCAACTGGCTTTGGCAAGCGTGAGAGAAAACCAGCTACAAGATTTTCTTTTCTGGGTCGATCCTTAATTGTGATGTCAAATTCCTGCAAGAGAATCAATCATCTTGTCACTCTTCCATTTGTAACATGTTTATTCACTATATATTTAATGGAAGAGTGATCTGTATATAAAACTACAGGATATCCAGTTATATGATGTCGGAATTTATTAACAGCATATACTACAGCTAAAAATTCTTTTTTTTCAGTCACAGTATAATTTAATTTAGCAAGAGATAGATTTTTGCTGATATAATATATTGCATATGGCTTTTTATCTTCTTCCTAGTCGAGAACTGCCCCGATTGCTATGTCTGAAGCATCAGATGAAATCTGGAATGGCAAATCCCAGTTTGGGCCCATTAACACTGGGGCTGTTGATACAAGCCTTTTTAAATCCTCAAAAGTGCTGTCACATTTATCTGTCCAAATGAAATCAGTATTTCTTGTTAGTGCATATAATGGTGCAACAATCTGAGAAAAATTCTTTATAAACCTTCTATAATAACCAGAAAATCCCAAAAAACTACGTACCTCTATTTGTCTGGAAGGGGTAGGGATTAAAATAATTATCTGAATTTTAGTTAGATCTACCTGTATTCCAGCTGCTGAGATATAGTGTCCCAAGATGAGTCCCACGGTCATCATCATATGACATTTTTCATGGCTTAAATAGAGTCTGGTGGCAATGCATCTTTGCAGCACTTTTTCTAATACTTGTAATGCTGGCTCGAAGTCATCTCCATAAGGTGTGAAGTCATCCATATATACTTCGAGCCCTTCATTTATTAAATCTGAAAAAATGCTGAGTATAGCCTTCTGAAATGTGGCAAGCGCATTACAGAGCCCAAAGAGTAAGACCCTGTAAGCAAATGTTCCCCAAGGGCAAGTAAAGGTAGTCTTATCTTGATCTTCAGGGGCAATCTGAATTTGATTGTATCCACTGAAGCCGTCAAGGAAGGAAAATAATTTCTTTCTTTCCAGTGTGTCCAAGACTTGGTCAATGAATGGAAGGGGGAAATGGTCTTTCTGGGTTGCTTTATTGAGTTCTCTATAATCAACACATATCTGCCACTTCCCATTCTTTTTCGGCACCACTACTAATGGAGAGACCCATTTGTTGCCAGATATTGGATAAATAAAGTTTACATCTAAAAAATTTTGCAGTTCAGCTTTAAAAATATCCTTAAGGTGAGGATTTAACCTCTGTTGAGGTTGTTGAATGGGTCTGGCATCCTTTTCTGTATAGATATGGTGCATACACAATTGGGGGTCAATTCCCTTCATGTCCGGGTAATCCCATGCAAAGGCCTCTTTATATTTTCTCAGGAGTTGGACAAGTTTCTGTTCTTGGTTAGCAGTCAGGTTTTTGTTAATATTCAAAGTTTTTCCCAGCTCAATTTCTATGGTTTTGCTATTATAAACAGAGGTGGTTGGTATTGATTAATCGTTAATATTTTTTAGGGGATCTTCTTCTGCTTCACTATCAAATGCTACTTCGATCATGTGACATTTTAGATGGGATCCAACTTCTGATTGGTTAATGTCGGTGTTAATGATGTCATCTTTTGTTTGATCTTTAAATTCGAGAGCATCTTCTATGGTTAGTGGTGATCTAATGTTTTCAGTTAGATATGATACAGGTTGTTTTCTGGTTTTGATTAATGTTAAACTTGGTTGAGCTGGAGGATATAAGGCTAAATTCTTTACATTGCTTCCTCTTGCTATAGTCATGTTGCCTGTTCGACAGCTAATGTAAGCATCCGCAGTTGCTAGCCAAGGTCTACCTAGAATTAAGGGGTGTCCATCAAGTCGGTTTCTAGGATTGATGATTAGAAAGTCTGCGGGGTATTCCCAAGAGTCTACAGACACCATTACATCATGTAATGTGCCTTCTGGTTTGACTACCGATCAGTCAGCCAATTTCAACAAGGTTGTGGTTGGTTCCAACGATATAATGCCAAGTTTTTGGCAAGTTGTGGTTGTAAGAATATTGATTGTTGCTCCTAAATTAACTAAGGCATTGGGGAAGGAGCATCCATTTATTTGCACCGTGACTATAGGATTTACTGGGTCCTCATATTTTACAGGTGTTTCTCTTCCTGATAGTAAATCAGATAAGGTACCGAATACATGGACAGTTGGATTTGTTGTTATTTTCCTCTTTGGATTTTTCATACATAATCCCTTGATAGTTTTTGCATAAATTGGGATGTCTTGAATAACCTAGAGGAGTGGAATTTTTATACACAAAATTTCCAATTCTCCCAGAAGATCAAAATCAGGGTGTTCAATTGGGCGAGGTATGATTAGTCATTCTGGGAATGGTCGAGAAGAGGTGGTTGCTTGATCCTGAGTTTTTTGTCTAACTATGTTCTCTTCTTGTGGTGCTTGTTCTATAGGTAACAGATCTTCAATTTGAACATTTTTCCCCCCTATGATTCTATTATATGCCTAGATCTTAATTGAAGGTCATTGCACTCCCTTAACTCGGTTTATGGTTCTAGTCCTTCAATAATTTACATAGATTGAACCGGTCTGTTGTTGGGGTTCGAGTTGGTTTGGGCTAGGAGTTGCAGTCTTAAGTTGGTCTGGGGGTTCTGTTGCAATGTGTAAGGTGTTGGCAGTGTGGGTTGAGATAGGGGGATTGTTCCTGCTGGCTAGTTTGTAGGTCTCTACCAGCTTGACTGCCAGTTCTGATTTTGTGAAGTTGAGGGTGGCCATTGGGATTGATATGCATTATTTTGCCAAAACGACGGGAAGTAATAGGAATTTGGCCAATTGTTATTTTGATTCGGTTGGTTGGGCCAGGGTGGCATAGGGAATGGTTGTTGTGACCAATTAGATCGTTGGTTCTGCCACATGGTTCCCGGGTATTGTTGAGCACTATATTGAGGAGGCTGAAAAGAAGAGGATCGGTCAATGGGCATACCTGTTGGTCGTGCTTACCACTTGCGGCACTGATTTATCAGGTATATCGATTCTGTTTCTTCTTCTGCTTCTTTATAAACTGCTTTCAATCCTAGGAGTGATGGGCAGCTTTCTGTGGCGTGATCTTTCGTACATATGGAGCAAATTTGGACCGTGTCCAGCGAGCACTCTTTGTGGCTATGCTTCTTTCTGCATCTAGGACAGAATATCACCAAGTTTTGTTATGCTTCAACTTGCTTTTGTTTGGCTTGCATGTCCAATTGTGTTATCAGAGTCCCTAGAATATCAGTTTTGAAATCCTCTAGCAGATTTCCAATTTTTGCGTGAGTTATACCTCCACCAGAGATTTTGTTATCCCTTGTGATCATGTCGCGTTATGTTGGCTTCAATCTTGTGCTGCCTCTTGAACACCTAATACACAAATTAATGATGTCAACAAAATTTTCCTAATATATGTCACCTTTACCCATAATATTCAATGTTTCTACCCATTGTTCTTTCATCCCTTTAATTAGTGTAGTTTTCAGCACATTATCAGGTAAAGGCAGAGTTGCATAGGGAGACTGCTGAAGGTTATATTGAAACCGTTCCACATATTCTTCTAATGTTTCACTTGGTCTTGCTACCATCTGAAATATTTCGTCTTTCAATTCCCTAGATCTGCAATAGTCCTGATGCTTTTTTAGGAAAGCAGTTTTCATTTGTTCCCAATCGTTTATTGTGCCTCCACCTAATCCCATAAACCATCGCAAGGCTGCTTCTTTCAAGGTAGAGGGAAACAATTTTAGTTTTTGGGGGTCGGTGGTATAATAATACCCCCGACACAATACATCAAACTCAAACAGGAATGCGTCTAGATCCTTTGATGTTAGCCCATGAAAGGTAGGAATATTTTGGAGAGGGATGGCTTTCATAGGTGCGTTGACTGTTGTGTCAACGATGGGACACTGCAGGGTGGAGGTCTGAGGTGCTTGTGGGTTGTTGGCCATTTGATCAAATATGTGACAATACCCTTCTGGGATTTCTAGAGAGTTATTCCTAGGATGACTAGAAGGGGTGGGAATGAGCTTAACAGTGCTTCCCTGGTTGGGAATAATAAGCGCTCCTTGCTAAACTACTACCTGAGGGGATCTTAGCTCCTTTGCTTCCCCGATTTCTTCTTGAATGAACTTCACAACACTCCCTTTATCTGGGGTGCTGAGTGTTCCTGGTTGAATTATTACCTTAGGGGATCTTAGCTCCTCTGTTTCCCTAGTTTTTCCTCCTCCTTCACAGAGATTACTAGAATTCCCTTCTTGTAAAGAAATTGGGCGAGAATTTTCAATTTCTTGAAAACTCTGCTCAATCTCTTCTGTTTTGTTGTGGACCTCAGCAAAGGCTACAGATGGTGAGCCTGTCGCCCAAAGGGAGCCAGTAGGTTGTCTGGAAGCAACTTTTCTAGGACCTACTGATGGCTGAGATTCAGCTTTCTCTATAATGTTGTCTATGAAAGTTGATCGTCCAAGGGTCACCGGTCCCCTAGATCTGTCGGGTTTGGGTAAGGAAATTGGATTATTTTCAGGTTTTTTCTTCCTAGTCATACACACAATTCAAATATTTACCTCTACCCTAAATTCTTAACAATTCTGCTAGAAAGCGGGTGGGGGAGCAAGCATTTTACGTGCTCCGTACGCAGGTTCTTACCTTTCATTTTTAACACCCAATTCTCTCCTAACAGACAAGCATCAAATGTACACTACTCTTCAGAAACGACTACACTCTCCCCGGCAACGATGCCAAAATGTTGAGTGATAAAAGGTGTCTTTTTAACTCCTAATTATCTTCACATTAGTTATTAATCTGGGTAATACTTTCTATTTCAAGAGTGTACACAGTATGTGGCGGCTATTTAACTCAAAGAGTAATGCTTCTAGATTGCAGTACAGTTCTTTCGAATACAAGAGTAAATGGATGCAGATAGTGAACTCTAATTACAACTAAAAGAAAGCTTAATTCGCTAATGAAACCAAATCAGACATTCATTCAAGTATCAGTCAAGAATACAGTAACAATAACTCATTTCTCTTTTAACTGATTGATTTTCCAAACGCAATTTCTAATCTAAATAGCAAGGATCTCAGTCTGAGAGCATAGACAACATTAGTCAATACTCTTTATAGTAGAGAATCTCAAGATAGCACGCTGAGCTAAATAACTGGATTGGAAATAACAATAATAGAATGCTGAAGTAGATAACTAGATTGGAGATAGTAACAACTTAAATAAATATTATTGCAGAATGTAAAACAAAGTAATTTCATTAAGACTAGAAATATGAAATAGCAAAGCGATGCGATTACAGTAAGTGGAAATCAAACCAAACCATCACACGGAAGAAATCATAAAAGAATGGTACAGGAACAGCAAGTGAATCCACCAGGGTCGGGCCCTTTGCCACCAGTGAACACCACTGGATTACTTCAGTAGATGAGAAGGAACATCAACTGTTTTATATATTAATCATTGCAAAATGGTTACAACCAGTTCGTACTCTGCTTTAATTGCAAGAGTTGATGATCAAAGTTACAAATACAATAGTAATTCTTGAATAATGTCCCCCATTCTCTGCTTACAATCACTGCCTTTTATAATGGCAAAGAGGTGAAAGGATAATCAGTAACATCGATCCCTCAAGATCAAGAGATCCTGAGGGATTTGCACAATCTTCTAACTTCAGTCATCTTTCCCTCCTTGTGCTGGTCCTGTGATTCGCTTTGCTTTTGTCCATAACTGCAGGCTCCATCCTTGACTTGCTTGTCTCTTCGCTGTCCCTTGGCTGAGGAACAACAGTTGTCCCATTTCGTCTTTTTCCTGCATAAAGAGGGATAACAGTCAACTAAATCGTGATAATAGATAATTTCCTCATTTTTACCATAATCCTTTGATATATTAACATTTTAGGATATAAAAGAGGATATAACTAAAGAAAAGGATGATGAAATAAATACATATGCATACCTTTTCCATAACTCAACAATGTGGTTGCCATTATATCTTTTCTATTTTTTTTTAAGAATTTGTTTGCAGGTATTATCTATACAAGGTTAAAATCTACAACATTTTGTTGTCAAAATAGAAGCCAATATGAAATGTTCCTCAAATATGTTAAAGTATTATGTCCTCCCAAACAAATTACACAATTTTTCATTCCACTATATTCTATTTTCCTCAATTTTTTTAGCTAGAAGTTGATGCCTTCTACGAAGTAGAAGTTCTCTCATATGGTGATTTAAATATGACTGTAAATTGATAAATTTTTGGAGATGGTGGTTTAAGGATGACCAAAAATCTATGTATATAAGAAGTTATAACTCTTCTAATAAGTTATGGTATAAGGAAGCACACAAACCAAATCATGTTCATGGAACATAGCTCTAACTAAAGCTCTGAATCTAGCTTTAGACTCTAGATGTTAGTTCTAGTTCTAGTTGTGGCTCAAGCTTGCTTCTGTTTACTTAATTGATAGACTTTTGAAATTTGAATCCTAGCTATGAATCAGTGGTACTCCCCCTTACCAGAGACAAGGTGAGAAGTTGAAAAATCTCCATTACAAGATACTAGAGAGCGGATCCTATCATGTGATCGATGTATGTTCTTTTTTCTTTTATGACCACTTCCACGAAGTGATCAACACAAAGTGAATATTTACTCTTATATGGTTCTTATGGCTGGAACATCTATATAAAGGATGATTATGTTTTCCATAATTCTCACAAGTATGAAGATAAAAAAATTGATCTTTCATGTGGCCAACTCAATAATAATGTTTGCATTTATGAATCTAATCTAGAATTAAAGTGGGTGAAATGAGTTTTCTTAAAGAAACCCAACATTCTAGAATAGAAGTGGTTTCAAATAGTCTGAAATGTGAAAGGTCACTTCCTTTTTGCATTGAAGACTAGTTTTGTGCTTGTTGTTGGTGAGTTCTTTCCAAGTTCTAGTGATATGTTTGGAAAGTGCTTGTGGAATTGGTTCTTCATTTAAAACTTCTTTTGAAGTGGCGTCACTAATTTGATCATGTGCTAGTTGTTGCAAGAATCTTTCTCAAAGTCAAAAAGATAATTTTTGGAATAAGTACTAGCTCAAAATGTTGACTCTTTTTTTGTAATTCATCTTATTGAAGCTATGGAAATCATTTTTTTTCCTATAAATCTTGTAAACATGCCGGAAAACTAGTGAGAATTGCTTTATTGATTATGATTGTATCGTCGATGGTAGAGAGTATTATAATACTTAATAAGTAATAATTCAATTCCATCCATTTTCTCAACAATTCAAGCTCAACAAATGAAGGGTGTCAACTTCTGCAAAAAATGCACCAATTTACAATGCAATTCAACTTACTTTCAAAAGAATACAAGTAAATTCACAAAAAAAATTATGTGCAAGTTACAAATTGATAATTAGGTTCCAACATGCATTTAGATCGTAGATTACTCCACTTTACAAAAAGAAAAAAACGTCTCAATAAAGGAAAATTTTAGGGACTAATATTCGCTAATTTCCATTTTTCCTAAAAATAATTCACCCAAATTTCATAGTATGAAATTATTTCATCTTAAAAATCACCAAAATTTTATAGAGACTATATAAAATCAATACAAATTTGAATATTTTTACAAAAATAGCGCCAAACATTTTACAATTTTATATTAGGGACTAGTAAGATTCCCCGAGGTTTTTAAACTTTATGATAAATTTCCATCCTTTTTTTCCCTGATCTCAATGATCCCAAAGTCCAAATAATTTTAATTTGATTGCTTCTTGTTTCTTGATGGATCTTGATAATACCTTTATAGTGTTTTGGGTCATAAACACACCATTTCCTTGGAATGGCTCCCATTCAATGTTTGATATCAAATGGAGTATCTAGCATGATTATGTAATCAATGTAGTTGTTGGGACATTCTCCCATGTGATCAAGGTCTCCAAATTATATTATCTCATGCATGTTATGTGTTTATAGAGAAAGAAAAATATATTTACTCACCTCACCATCAAAGCATAGAAGTTTTGAATGTGATACTGTTATGAAACCGGCTCAAGAAAAGATAGAAAAGATAGATCAACGACTTAGAATTAAGCCTCTTCGAGGGGGCAACCTCCTTTACATTACATAAATGAACAATTCTTGGATGATACAAATGAAAAGACATCCTTTCTATATATAGGAGTCTAAGGGCTCATAATATAATCAGCGCTGACATAACAATAATAATGTAGGGCACAATAATAACAATAGTGGGCTTCTATGGGGCACAATAGTAACAATATGGGCACTACATGGGTACATCAATATAATAAGGGGGTTGTACTAATAACATAAGGGGTTACACTAGCAGTATAGGGGCCTAACATGCCCCTCTTCTTCAAAAGGTGTTGTCCTCAACGCTTGAGTAGTTCTTGATGCTTCTGTATAAAATTCTTGTCCTCCCATGTGGAATCTTCAGCGGGTAAGTTCTTCCACTTGATGAGATACTCTGTAATTGATCGATTTCGTAGCTGTCGGGTTCTTGTTCTGTGACTGCTCCAAGTTCCAATATGATTTTTCCTTCCTCTTCAATTTCTGGAAATATTGTTTGAATTGGGATCTTTTGCAACTTTT